>PVJL010009782.1:0-54371 GCA_004026885.1 Lyroderma lyra | reverse complement strand
AGGTTCTTCCCCACCCCAACATCTTAACCCTGAGAGCCAATGTACTCCTTTATTGTGCTTTAATAGGTACAGCTGGACATCAAACACATTCAGCATCTCCTGGCTAAAACACGGTCTGCATTTTAGAATTCTGCCATCAGAAATAGTCAAGTTTACATTCTTTAGCTCTTTAGTGCTTTCCTGTTATACACTTTTTTTAAATTCATTTTTATTGTTAGACTTATTGGGGTGACATCTGTTAGCAAGGATTACATAGGTTTCAGGCATACAGTTCTACAGTGCATTGTCAACTTGATGTATAATAAGTTCACCCCCTAATGTGACCTCTTTTATATGCGTATGCAATGCTATGTTGTATTGCCTTATCCTACAGAAAGTTTTCAACTCCCACAACTAGTTTTTATTTATTTTTATTTTCATAATGTTTCAGATACACTATTTTCAAACACAGATTTACTGAATGCTGTTGTCTTTGTACCTCGTCTCGTTTCTTCCTTGAGTATCTAATTTGTGAGGATGTTTCTGCCTTCATTCTTTTTCTCATGCTTGGCATTTGTCTCTATTTTCTCCAGTGATTGTACTTTCCAGTCTGGTTTTCTTATTCAAGATAAAAAAAAAAACAAAGGTGCATCTTTAACACACTTCAACAATATCCACCTTTAAAAGATGCCTCACTGTGTCGTGTACATTGGTAATGGCTTGTCTTTCTTTTAACTCGATTAAAGGAGAGAAACTGCTGAAGAGTAGATAGTATTGGCACTTTTTGAATATATTTCTTTAGCTCCTGATTCCTCTCACTTATCCCTCAAAAAAGGAATAAAGTAATATTTTTACATCCCAGAGCCTGTGTACATTCCCAACTGGCTTTAGAACTCTTTATGCAGCAGAGGAGCGGTAAAGGAAGTAAAAGGAATATTTTATACTATCTTTAGTATCGTTACTTTAGCACTTCAAGTATGAGCTTATTAGCACACATTCATCTTAGATTTGGGGGTTTTATTTTCAGAGCAGTTTTAGGTTCATAGGAAAACCACAAAGAAGGTACAGAGATTTTCCTATGTCCCCTCCCCAGACATGCACACAACATCCCCCAGTATTATCATCCCTCTGTCACAATTGATGGACCCACATAACACATCATAGTCACCCAAAGCCCGTAGTTCACTTTAAAGCTCACTCTTGTTGTACCTTCTATGGTTTGGACAAATGTATTATGCCATGCATTCATCATTATAAAACTGTGCAGAGCATTTTCACTGACGGGCAAGTACTCTGTACTCTGACTGTTAACACTCCGTCCCGTCACAACCCTGGGCAACACCTGCTCTTTTTACTGTCTCCATAGTTTTTCCTTTTCTAGAACGTCATATACTTGGAATCACACAACATCGAGCCTTTTCAGTTTGCCTTCTTTCACTTCGTAAGATGCGTGTGTTTTCATGGCTTGATAGATCGTATTATTTTAGGGCTGAATAATATTCCTTTGTCCTAGATGGATCAGAGTTTATTAATCCAGTCACCTACTGAAAGGACCCTTGGTTGCTTCCAAGTTTGGGCATTTTAAAATAAAGCTATAAAGATCTGCATGCTGGTTTTTGTGTGGACATAAGTTTTCGTCTCCCTTGGGTAAATACCAAACAGCATGAATGCTAGATTACATTGTTAAGAGTATTGTTTGTTTGTTTTTAAAGAAACCCCTGAAATATCTCCCAAAGTATCCGTATCATGTGGCTGGCATTCCACCAGCATGGAAGGAGAGTTCTGGCTGCTCCACGTCTTCCCCAGCATGTGGTGTTGTCAGTGCTCCATGTTTTGGCCAGTCTAATGGGTGTCTGGTGGCATCTTGTTTGAATTTGCGTTTCCCTGATGACCTGTGATGTAGAGATTCTTTTACGTGCTTTTTTGCCCCCTTTATATCTTCTTTGGCAAGGGGTATGTGAAGGCATTTGACCCATTTTCCATCTAGTTACTTGTTTTCTTATCACTAAGTTTTAAGAGTTCTTTATGTACTTTGGATACTAGTCCTTCGTCAGGTGTGCGTTTTACGAATGCTTTCTCCCAGTCTGTTGCTGTCTTCTCCTTCTCGTCACATTGCCTTTTGCAGAGCAGAAATTTTTTATTTTAATGATGTCCAGCTTATCAATGATTTCTTTTATGGTTTGTGCCTTTGGTGTTTCATCTAAAATGCCATTGCCTCGGTTTGCTTTTGATAAGTGCAGTACCATGATCATATTTTTTAGAATGCTAGTGTAATTAAAAAAATCAGCCAACATTATTTAAGAATTATTTTAGAATTAGTAAAGTGCCAGTTGCAATATGTATGTATATATGTATGGTAATATCTGAATATTCATTTTAATTAAAAATGTATGTTGGTGCCTTCTATTAGTCACAGCCAGGAATACTGAATGTGACTAATAGCTTTGATTATTCACCAACAAACTAAAAGATTAACATATGTTAAGAATTGAGTTCTTTTGCTGCAGTGAACAGAATATTTATGTTTCTGCAAAATTCATATGTCAAAATTCTAACCCCTATAATGGTATTACTGTTAGCCTTTGGGAGGTGATGGCATTATGAGGGTAGAGCCCTCATGAATGAGATTACTGTCCTTAGAAAAGGGGCTCCCCCCCCCCCACGTATGTCCTGTGAAGTTACAGAGATGACAGAGGTCTGTGAACCAAGATGTATGCCTTCGTCGACACTAATTTTCCCAGTGTATTGATCTTGGATGTCCCTATCTCCAGAACTGTGAGAAACAAAGTTCTGTTATTTGTGAGCCACTCAGTCTATGGTATTCTATTATTAGCAGCATGAACTAACTAGGACACTTGCCATCTATTATCATAATTTGGAAAAATGGCTTATTTTGAGCCAAAAACAATCTCGACATCCAGACATACTTGTTAACCTTTTTCCGTTAAATTATAATTTAAAATTTTTCTCTCAGAAGAAAGCTTTTATTGCTCAGTCTGTGAAACACAGAACCTAAGTAGATGTGTTTTTTTTGCAAATAAACGTCTATTTTATGTTGTACTCGTCACAACATAACTGCTTACCATATAAATGTTCACCACTATTAATATAATTATTAGAAACAGTGTCAGAAACATCTGTTTTTTGGTGAAGTCCTGTAACTAACCCAGCTAAAACATATATTTTCAAGAGATTCACCTCAGAAGGCATTTACCCTGGGGTCTTCTAACTTACTGCATTTTCAAGTTACCTGGAACATTTATAAAATGACCACTGGACATCCTCATACCAATTAAATAGCAATCTTTGGAGAGGGGACCTTGGATTATGTTTTTGGAGACTCCCCAGGTACTGCTCAGGTACAACCAAGGTGAAATGCCACATATTTGGGTCAAATGGATGTTCCAAATCTTATCATTCAATCTTTACTTGCTTGTTGAGAACCATTCCCCCCCCCACACACACACAAAATGACACCCACTTACTGTAGATGGATACTGTCAAATATGTTTTCTTTCATTTTTTTAATATAAATTATGTTAAAGAATAACATAATAACATAATAACAACATCTGCATTTTAAAAGATTTCCTTTGTGGTGAGCTGTTTTTGCTTACTCAGATCGTCCTGGGGGAACTCTGTCTCACTGGGAGGTAATCTGTGTTTAGCCTTCACTCAGAAAATGAAAGCTCTTCAGAAAGGCTTATGGCATAGAGGTCATTAGCAAAGAGCTAAAATTGAAGTATTCACTAAAGTATCCATCATATTAATGAATTCTACATTATTATGAGATTTATTTTCCTAGAATAGTAATTCTTCCATGTAGGCACTCTGCAATATTTTATTATAGTAGGTTCACTTTTAAACTTATTTCTGAATACACATAGTATATAAACAAAAGCAAATAGGTAATAATGAACACAGAACAAGAGAATTCTTTTTAAAAAAGACAGAAAAATTAGGTCCAGCCTTTTGCTTCAGAACAGTAAAATGCAAATGATTAAAATGGAATGTTTTATTAATTTAATTTAAGAGGTCATCGTTCAATAGCAAGAATCATAGCAATAAAAATAATTTTGGTAATAATATCTAAAAACAAATTAAATGTAAGTGTTCTGTATAGAATATACTATACATTCTGTACAATTTCCCTATAGAAAAGATATTTCTACTACAATAAAATGTTTACTCCAAAGTACAATTATTGAAATATTTACTAAGTGCCATGTTCATTCTCATACTGTCCAGGAGCTATAAATATAATAAGAGGTAATTTCTCTTGTTAGATACTTTAACCATTTCATGGATGACATAGATATGTGCAGACAAATTGCATAGAGGCTGCACTACCGAAGTGTGGAGATCAGAAAAGGGCATGTTTCAGCCTGGGGGCACTGAGCAAGGCTTTCCCACAGAAGAGGCATTTTGAAATGTGTTTCCGAGGATGGGGAGAAGTATTCCACAGGGAGCGGAATGAGTACATTGAAATCAATAAAACTTAGAGCATCTGCAGAAGGCCAAGCTGTTCGACACATCCAGAACTTAAAATACAAGTGCAAAGACCTGCTGTCAGTGGGACTACGATCACTTTGACCCCAAATCATGAAAACCTTGAATGTCACGCTAAGGATTCTGATCTTCTTCCCAGGAGCAAGGAAACGTCATCCACACAATATAATTTTGAGTTGTTTATGACTTCAGATTTCTTAGCTACCTTCCTTGGCCTGACACCAAGCTGTCTCCACACACCCAGACATCAGCTTTTTCTCTTGTGTTAGTCAATTTGCTGAATTACTAAAATGTCTCAAAAAAAGAATCAATTTCTCTAAAATTAAAACAAATCAATGAATGTCCCATAAAGATATGTTTTAGTACGTATTAGTTATTTCTATTAAAGATAAGTTATTATGATTGAGGTTTATGGATTTATCATATGGTGCTATAATTTTGTTATGTCTAAAATGTAATTATGTATCAAATACAAATTTATTTTATAACAAAGAGATTCAAAAGGCCTTGCAGTTCCTCAACCAATAAATAATACATACATCATATGAAAAACTTGAGAGTTAAGTCAGAGGAAGGAATTACAAAACTAAGGGTTTTGCAGGAAAAGCTGTACAAATAATGACCCTGAAAATGGAGCTCTGTTTGTTCACTTGTTTGTTGGATAAGAGAAACAACTTTAGCCTTAAGGTTTATGGTATAAGATGGGGAAATTTTAAGTTTTCAAGTGTTCTTACTTCTTGAAAGTGAACAAATGAATATTACAAACAAAAATCCTTTCATTCCATAAATACTTACAAAGCACCCAATATGGTGAGGCAATGTTCTAGGCATGGAGCATGCAGTGATGAAACAGTAGAATTAACCTTGATCTCGTGGGGCTCACATTCTAATGGCAGTGTCCATAACAAGGGGAAATAGTCATACAATAATGAACTAATACATAATACAAGTTTATCAGATGACCATTGTTGATGCTATTGAAACTAAAAAGCAGCATGCAGAGGTGTGGATTATGACAGAAGGAGGAATTTGCTATTAATAATTTTGATAGAATAATTGGAAAAGGGCTCACTAATGAAGTAAGCGTTGCGCCATGCAGTTGGAACAGGAAACAAGAATAAAACAAGGTTGAAGCCTGTTCCCCAATGTTCGAGAAGCGAGAAAGGTCAATGCAGCAGGAAGACAATGAGCTAGGGATAGAGTGAATGACAGGAGATGGGACAAAATGTGAGAATGCATGGGGTAAGGGAGGTGGGGCCTGATCTTCTAAGGCCTTGCAAGCTATTCTCTGGACTTTGGCTTTCTACTGAGTAAGATAAAATCCACTGAAGGGTCTTACATTTTATAAGAACCAATCTGGGTGCCAATGAGACTGTGGAGAAGGAGGGCCTAAGAAGTCTATTGAGATAACCCAGGAGGGAGACAATGGTGGCTTCAACCCCACTGGGGAAATAGGGAAGGTAGAAATAAATGATTGCATTTTGGATGTGTCTTGAAGACATGGATGTCAGTATTTGAAATATTGAATTAATATCTAATGTATATTAAAATTATCTTCCCATATGTGGAAAAGTTATAATATAGTCATACCTTGGTACTCAACTGCCTTGAAACTCGTTGAATTTGGTACTCAACACATTTTGACATGCAAGCTAGAACTTGTTGGTGTCTATTGGCTTGTGACCCACTACCCTTTCCAGCTAAAACAAGGGGTCACACGTTAGTCTTGCGGTAGCTTTTGCCACCCCCCTGCACATCCCCTGGCAGTCTTAGCTTAGCTTCTGTGGTGACTTTGTGTAATTTTGGTTTGGGAACGCATTAAATTTATTTACATTGTTCCTTAGGGAAAAATTTGTTTGGTACTCATTGTTTTGAGTACTTGTCACACCTGCCAGACCAATTAACGAGGAGTCCCAAGATACCACTATATTACCAAAATCACAACAATCACAGAGGTTTCCTTACCCCTAGAACAGACTAGACAATATTTCATATACTTTTCTTTGGTCTCAAATGTAAAAAGGAGAAAAACAAAGCTATCTTTATGATTTTTGTGTATTGAATCCATGCACTGGCCCACAAATAAGTTCATTTTTTTTATAATATAATACCTAATTTAAAATAAATATGAGGATAAATATGGAATATTTGCTTTGTTCCAATCATTTAAACTGACTATATTATTGAAATCAAATTTAACAACTAAATGCCTATGTAGATACTAAGAAGCAATTTAAAAATAAGTTTATAACATCATTCCTTACATTTTGGCCCCACACAGTCTAGAAATACATTGTTTTCCTCCCTAGGTAGTCATCTTGAATTAAGGAGTCTACTTGTGGAAGAAAGCCAACACTGAAATTCAGTCCTTACTTAAATATAGGCTGAAGACAAAATCTGAAAAGGATTTGATTTGCAAAGCACTGCATAACCAAGCAATCTAAATTCACTGGCATAAAACATGAGCTGTTTATTGTTTCTCACAAGTCTCCGTGGTTCTCAGCTGCCCTTCACTTGTGTGCAAGTTGACAGTGGCTTGGCGGGGGCTGGCTGGGCTAGGATGATCTTAGCTGGGATGCTCAGCTCTGCCCCTGTGGTCTCTACCTTACAAAAAGGTTGCCTAGGACTCCTCGTGATGACATTAGTAGTCCCAGAGAAAAGTAAAAACAAAATTTAAAAAAAATGCAGAAGCACTTTTTGAAACCTTTACTATGTCAACTCCGATAACTTTGTATTGGCCTTGGCCAAGCAAGTCACATGGCCAAGCTCCGACATAAGGGTTAGGGGAAAGGCTCTGACCATTGCGTAGGAAGAAATAGTAAGAAAAACTTCAGGTCTAAGGTAAAGGGCAAACAAAATAAATGGCATTAACTGCAACACAAAGCCACCATTTCTTTTTCAAGTGTCAAGTCTGGAAGGCAAGCAACTTTGATTAAAGGTCTTTCCAACACTGATCCTTTGCTGCTCACTAACATCTCATTGCAGTGCCCAGAGCAGTGAAATGATTTAAAGGCCATTTAAATCACTTGCATGTATTCTCCCCAAATCTCACCCTGGCAAACACATTAATAGAATTGCATAAGATCATATTTTGAGCACTTAGTTCAAAAATAAGAGATCAAAAACATCAAATTCAAGGATTATTTAGACAGCATTTCAGTCTTTGAGAAATGAAAAGGTACTTTCTGGCTGGGACTATTTCCTAGCTTTTAAAATGTTCTTGATTTCTTAAAATTTCAATAATCTTGTTTTTGAAAGTTTCACTTATACATTTATAGACCTTAGTATTTTATACTTATCTTTATCGATATCAGACAATAGCTAAATTGGCAATAAAGTATGAATAAAAAGAATTTAAAGAGGATTAAAATCTTAAGTTCGCCTCAAAGGCACAGCAATGTACTGAACTAGAGAAAAAAATCCAGAAAATGTAAATAAGTCCAATAATGTGTTTTTCAGAAAGAGCTTTTTATATAAATTATTAATTATTTTAATTGAGTAATAACAATTATATAAACTTCAAGTCTAAAACTTCTTCAATTCTGTCTTCCACCTGATAATTATTTTAATTAATTTGTGGTCAAATAGTAATTATGAAAGTTTTAGAGATTCTGCATCTTCTCTGTAACTTATTCTGCCTACAAACCGTGATCTGACTAATGTGTTGCCACAATAATGTCAAAATGAATAGGAGCTGTGTTAATATTTGCTGCCAAATATCCTTAAAATACTTCTCAAAACAGGATAGGAATAAATAAATAAAAGCTAATGATATTAATAGTGTATTACCCCCAAAGCTACATATATTCTTTTCTTTTGTCGTCACCATTGCTTAAACTTCTTCCCCAGTCAGAACTGCAATAAGTACCCTACTCCCGGAGACAAATACGTGGATTTTGCACAGTCTCGCCTTTTCTGTAGCATGGCCCACCCTCCCCTTCTGTCCCTGGTTACCTCTAGTAGTTGCTGTAGCCATTCTCTCTCATAGCAGCCCACTTTTTTTCCCCTAAACATGGCAGTCATTTTGAAAATTTCAACTTCCCAATGTGTAGCTACAAGTTTGTGTTATTGATATTTTCCTTGCGGAAGCTAACTATGTATGTATATATGCTTGTATGCATGGATACTCATGTATTCTAAAAACTTGGATTTTCCTACTATACATCTTCTCCCTCTTACAGATCAGTTTTGAGCTGTTATTATTTTATCTTGACCAGGAGTTAGAATAGCAACTAGTTCAGAGATGGAAGTCTGACAAATTCCTATATTTAAGCAGTTAACCTGGATTAGTTTTTTCTACATGCCTTTTGCTAAGATTCTATACTGTGTCTATTTATAAATATAAAAGCTGCTCCTGAAGACAGATGGTTATTTACAGTGTTTTCTCTATTATACAGGATAAATTATTAACAAGAAAATAATTGAATATTGAATATGCCCCGGAAAAGAAATAATCTTTCACCAGGTCTGTCACATAGTACACTGCAAGCATGCATTCCAATTAGTAGAGTGGGCCAAGTTAGATTAATGTATCAAATTGTTTAAATTCATGATCCAAACCTATTTTTTCTTAAGAAGTTAGTACAATTATGAGTTAATTGGTATTCAAGTTTGTTAAATTTCTGCAAGTTGCAACTATGTTTTATGATCCATGGATTTAAATCATAACTCAATATGCATACCACTGAAAAAGTTTTCTTGAGAGCATTTTTTCATTTTGATAGTATTACATCATAGCTGATCAAATAATTTGTCATTTTAATATATTAGAACGTACGAGTAGAAAATATATTATCTCACATTTTATAGGTAAACTTTCAAACTACTAAGTATTGACATAGAAAATAATATATTTATCTAGGAGAGTAGAATAATGAAAATATTTGAATGTTAAAAGGTTATGACATAAATATAGGTACAAGCAAAGCTGTTTAAATACTATATAACAATCTGTTCTATCAGTGGTTCTCAGAGTACAGGCCTCTCATTGGCAACATCAACTTATGAGAAATGTAGATCTCAAATCCCAGAATTTATGAATCAGAAACTCCAGGGATAGGGCCCAGCCATCAGCATTGTACAGTGGCCTCAAAGTGATTCTGAAGAACACTAGTTAGACAACCACTGTTCTATAGAGATTTTTATTATTTTAAAGCACCCTTATAATCACAAATAATACCATTTAATCTGCCTTTAGAAAATCAAAGTATTATTGTCCACATTTAACAATTGAGGAAACAATCTCATCAAAATTAAGATTAACTTCTTCAGAGTTCCACAACTAAATTGATGACAGAACCAGCACCTGATTTGACTTTCCCCAATATTTGTCTCAATTAACAAACTCATAATTTTCATCTTAATTATTAATGGATAAAAAATTAAAGGAAAAGGCAAGTCTAAATCAGGCAAGTCTAAATCATTGACTTTGGCATGATGTTGAAAGTAGGGGAAGGATAATCAATACACTAATATTCATCATGCTTTCATACACTACAGGAAAGGATTTCCCTGGTAGAATGAAGCCTGTAGAGAATTATGTTATATTGTTTCTGCCATAGAATATTATTTTTCTTCTGCTATAAAATTGTATCAGTAACTGTGTTGGGCATGGAAGGTACAACCACACACAAAATGTAGTCCTGGCCCTCAAGGATCTTGCAGTCTACTAGGAGACACAAACAAAAAGGGGTTTTTTCGCTGTAGAACAAAATATGCAACAAAGACTACTTCCTGGAATATTATATTATAGAATCTTACCATAGAGTAAAGGAGAAAAAAATCATAACTCATAAAAATAGCTAACAATATGAGAAAAAATGGGCATGGATTCTTTTTATCCAAAAAAGGGTATATATATTTTCAAGAGTCATTATTCTGAAGGATCTTTTTTCAGATACTTTTAAAATCCAGAGAAAGTTTTGAATTGAGTTTCTTTATTAGAATACAACAATTTTTAAAAATATATAGCATAAAAATTAAGCACATACTATTTCTGTTTTAAAATGCCCTATAATTTAGAACATTAAGAAACAAAAATAATAAGTCTGTGTTTAGTTCATATTTTGATGAAATCAGATACAAAAGGTAACTTGATGCCATTATAAAATATTTTTGTAGTACAAAATACAGAGCCAGCATTGAACACATTGAAGAATAAATTATAATAAAAGAGCTATAATCTATATAACCTTCTGCTCTGCTACAAAGTTCTTATAATGTTAACCAATATATTTCTTCTTCATAACAGAACCAGCAAAGTTCAGCACAGTAATGTTGAACTAGTCCATTTTTTCATGTTTAACCTTATGTTGAATTTTCTCCTACCTCCCAATATTATCCATAAAGAATGTAGAAAAACAAGCAAACACCTAATATTTTGGAGCAGACACAATAAAATATAACTAAATCAGAATGATTTCCCTACATTTTCACTATGTGAGACAATGAAAATTAAGATTTAATTTGCAATAGCCTTTTCATTGCAATTATTCTACAACAATGAACCCATGGTGATTAGAGTATTTTGTGTATTAAATTATATTGTTTGGCATTATTGCTACCTGATTCTGGATAATATTTCTGTCAGCTAGCTAATTTTACATTAACCAAAATAAGCAGCTAATAGACTATAAAATGTGACAAAAGAAAAGAAGCATTCCCAGCCCTTTGTTAGCCCACAAAAATACTGAGTTCTAGAATATCTAAAGGATACTTTAATTTCACTATTATCCAAGTAATGCCAATGTGCATTTTGACACTCTATGCCTCAGATTCCTTTTGCAACATGAAATAAATAAATGTGTCAGTGATATTAAATATTTATTACATTAAACTTTTAAGTGCTGAAAACAACAGTTTATCTCAGGGAGAAATATTATGATAGTTTGAAAATTAGCTCATAAATAATTGTATATTTATAAATTTAGTAGTTTGCTCCCAGCGGGGAATTAAAATATACCTCTATGCACATGCTGGTACAGAAGCCATGAAATGTAGATTAGGAACTCTGCAGAGGACACCAAAATTCTGAGACTAGATCCAAATAAAGGCAGAAAAAGGGTGTCTGATATCCAAGGAAGAAACTATGGTGTGGAGATGTTGAATGGGAAGGCATTGATCAGGGAGATATATTTCAGAAATAGCAGATTTGGCAGTTGTTGTAGGTCAAGTTTCATCAAGAATATATTGAAACCAAGGTGAGTCACACACATCCATACCATCTCTCTACCACCTTGGGTATCAGTGCTATTGGGTGAAAGGTAGTTATTGAGAAACTATTGATCCAAAAGGACTTAACTGGAAGCATAGTCAAGGGGTTCTAACGTCTTTTTTGATTGACTAGCTGCAGCCCACCTCAGTCTATTACAATCTTAAATGTTGTTTATAATAATTCTTGATGTCCTACCTCATTGTAGCTAGACAGGCTTGCAACAGCCAACCAGTATCCTAGAGTAATGGTCAATGTAAACAACTGAAATGAGTGCAGGATTAGGTCAGGGCTTGATATATAGTTTATGTTATATATTGCTAAATGTTTCAAATATAATCCCAACTATGATCGACAAGTGGACAAATCACTCTAGAATAGATGTTAAGATTATCAAAATTAACTTTACATGTGGCTGTTTTAAATACAGCAGTGTGTTATGACATCATTTTTTCATATCTTCGATATAAAATCATATTTATTAAATGAGAATAGACTGAGATAGTATTATATAATATACTCAAGAATATAAAAAGTTATAATAATCTTTCATTTACCATTTTGAATTGTACTATTGGTTCTATTTAATTATAATTTCTTCTATTAAAATTAAAATAAGTACATGATTTTTGCTAGGGGTCCCAAAGTAGCCAAGAGGTATTACTAAAATATTGAGCCTCAAAATGAAGAAGGGAGGTAGTGAGATAAGGGAGGGGGGAAACAAGAAAAACTTTACAAAGTAAATCACAGATGTTTTTCATTTCCAGAGCATTACATGTTTTAAAACCCGTTGTCAGGATTCACCATGACAATTTCCTGTTTTTGTTTGTTTTCAGAGTGTGAGAATGTGTTAATGTATTTTGAATACTAAACTGAAAGTTAAAAATTCAACATGCTCTTTATTTTTTCAATGAATGAGTAAAATTTTAAATGGTTTATTTTGTGGGAAAAAAAGACATATATAGCTTTATTCAAGTAATTTTTATATTTGTTTAATTATTACATAACTGACTAGACATATCATATAATTAGTTTTTATGCATTGGTAATAGATATAGTTTTGAAAATTAAATGTATTTTAATATGAGTAGAAGGAACATGTAATATCATAGAAACCTGGCATTGGAATGTACTTGCCTACACTAACGTCTACTTTCTGTTACATAAAATTTTAAATACATTTTCTTGTTCTAACAGTCATAACTAAGAAGGATGTTACATGATAGATGCTATTTATTCCCCTTTTTGGAAATAAGAAAAATCAAATTTAGAATTTAATTTTGAATTATCTCAGATAATAATATCTTTACCTTAACTCTATTCTAAATTGGTGTGGAATATTTCACTATGTCATCCAGAATTGAAATAAGGTTACTTTTATTATTTTCATTTTCCTGTTTAATTTTCTCTTTTGATGACTAGAGCATGGGTAGTAAATTTGATTTAGAGCTTTCAGTAGCTGTGGAAAGTCCAGTTAGTCATGGGATTGATAACTCTGGAAGAAGTTTTGAGAATATTTCAGATCCTGAAACTATATTAAGAACTATGTATTAGAGAGATACACTCCAATATTAACTAAATCACCAAAGACCTCTTAATTGGGGGAAAAGGTTATTTCTTATTATATTGCATTTGTTCAATCTATTCAAAAAATGCTAAATGAAAATTTGAGCATTAAGTCATTTTAAACTTCTTTAAATATAACCTTTGTCATATGTAAAGTCAATAAAATTTAATGTGCATTCAGTGACATTTGGGGGAATCATCCTGATTTTCCTTCTTTGGTAATTTTAGATCACCTCAAATACAAATAGCACCACTAAATTCTGAAGTGCTATATATTTCTCTGTTGAATAGATATTATAAGAAGCCAAAGCCATTAGTTAAGAAGAAAACTGAGAAAGCAACTCAAACATCAATCATTAGGAAAATGGATAAATAAAATGTGATATATTCATGTAATGGAATACATGCAATGATGAAAATGAATGAGCACACAACAAATCATAATGTTGAGGGGAAGTAATCAAGCAAGAAGAATACATAATCTATGATTCATTTTATAAAAAGTTCAGCATCAGACAAAACTATTCTATATTATTTAAAGATGCATACTGTGCAGCGCGCCACAGCAAAACAAGAAAAGAATGATCATAAATGTGAGAGTTGAGGTTACCTCCAGGAAGGAGAACAAGGGTTGGAAACAGGAAGTGGCACAAGGAGAGCACTTCCTGGTGCCGGCAATATTCTCAGTCTCTACCTGGGACAGGGGGGCAGTTATACTGGTGTTTGCTTTATAGTAGTTTATTATTTGCATTGTCTTCTATATGTGTACCTTAATTCTCTAAAGAAAATAAACAGATCATAGATAAATAGGTGATTGATTGATTGATATAAAATAAAAGGATAAATTAAAATTAATTAAAATCAAGAAAACCAGTGTATTTAATATATTGTTGTCTGTTTCATCCAAGGTGTACAGTTGGACTGCCATAGAAAGCATATCACCAAGGGTCATGGGAGATAGGTACTTTAGAAAGACTAAGACTGAGAACTTGGATTCAAAATCCAATTCTGTACTTACGAATACAAACTTACATTCTGTTTATCATCAAAATTCATTTCAGTTCTCTGATCCTTAGAGGTTTTATCTGCAGTGTGGGAGAGCAGAAAAGTGGGAGATAGTTTCAATAAGATTATAAAGCTTCCTAAGATACTTAACTGCTAGTCTCCATTCTCCTCACCACAGATCCTCAGTGCTTATACTTAAAAGATGTAGAAACAATGTCAGAGTTATAACTGCCAAAATGTATGAAGTGCTTTTACATATTTCATGCATTCATTCAGGTTTTTGTTCAACAAAACTTCATTAAACAAGGCATTGTGGTCATAAATAAGGATAAGGATATTATCATTTTTATTGCACCCACCCAAGGACAATCACTGGAAAACACACAATGTGCCTCTTCACTTTGTCAGAGCTAAGCACATTGGAAAAAAAAACAAAAGGAATAGAAAAGTGGTACTTAACAGGGATTCATCTAGTTTCATTGCTGTAGGAACATAGCAAAAGAATACACTGCGTATTTCACAGGCAAGCTGATGCCTGTGACACCATATGCAGCCATCAGCCTGATTATGAAATATGCATGTCTAGAATAAGGAAAAAGGATTCATAATTATTGAGCATCTCTTCCTCTTTTGTCCCATGCACTATACTAAGGTCTTTCTCCCATAATACTCCATTTATGGTTGCTATCTTCAACACACCAAGAGAAGAGAAAAACCAACTAATGATCAAGAACCAGTTTTCAGAAATACTTAGGTCATAGTCCTGAAAATTATAAAAAAATTCTTTAAAATAATGATTCTTTCAAATAATTTAGAAATAAGTTTATTTTGAATTTAAGTGCCACTGATGAATTATTAAATAATTATATATCTATATTTTGTGGTGTTCATAAAAAACCGGCAGCTGAATGTTAGGGTAGTATAGATTTAGATGGCTTTAGTTGATATCAAGTTAAAAGTTCAAAGGCACATTTGACAAAAGTAAATTTCTACAATTAGAGTAAAATCTACATGGATTTTTATTAAATGCAAGTCCAGACTTAACATTTCTCTGCTTTAAAAGTATTTTCCCTCTAACATTCTTTGTAGTACTGGTTTGGTGGTGATGTATATTTCTTTAGCATTTCCTTAATCTAAAAAGCTCTTTATCTGTCCTTCAATTTTGAATGCTAGCCTCGCTGGACACATTATTCTTGGTTGTAGATCCTTGGTTTTCATCACGTTGAATATTTTCCGCCAATCTCTCTGGCCTATGAAGTTGCTGATGAGAAATCAACTGAGAGTCGAATGGGTGTCCCTTTATAAGTTACTGCTTGCATTTCTCTTGCTGCTTTTAAATTTTTCTCTTTTTCTTTAGCTTTTGCCTCATGGACATAGTCAATAATTTAGTAGTTACCTGAAGGTAAGAGGGGAGGTGGCTAGGGGAGAAGAGACAGGGACACAAATATACGGTGATAGAAAGAGAACTGACTCTGGGTGATGAACATTTAATATAACACATAGAAGATGTAATGTAGAATTGTACACCTGGGACCTATGTAATTTTTGCTGATAAATGTCACCCCAATAAATTTAAAAAAAATATTTTCCCAAATACATATGTATTATACCTTTCTCAAATAAATATTCTTCAAATAGATATTGTACTATACTTTTCTTAAATATAGAACACTCTCTGTTAACCAGAACTCATGCAAGCACGGTACTCTCAAGTAACCATCACAAAAATTGAAGAAATAATGCTACATTTACCCAGCGTGGTTGCTAGTAAATGATAAAAAGAGAGTCTCTTACGTTTATCTGCCATTTACCAATCCTCATGGGTGCCAGTTAACTCGGAGTCTACCATGCTGATCTGTACCTGTCATTTGAGCATTGACATGTATTACACCAAATATCTAAAGCTCTCAAGACCCCTCCCAGTGGCCTGAATAGAATGAATTCAATAATTATTAGTTGACTGAAGTTGAAAAAGACATACCTACCTCCCCTTGTACACCACTTACATCTTACCACTAGTGGGTCAAGGTTGTCTGTAGTCACCAAGGTTTTTTAACAATTACTGAGAATTCACTTATCTTTCATCCTCTTGCCCATTGGCAAAGTAATACAAATTACAATGTTTAAACCATTTAGGTTTTGTTTAGTATAACATTTATTTCTATCAACACATTAAATTTTATTTGTTGTCTTTATGTGTTACTGTAATACACCAATACAATATATACCCAAATCTATCATTACATTCTACAACTACTAGTGCAATTAGAACTTTTGTCTATTTTCTTGGCTTTTTAAAATTTTGAACTAATTTTAAGGACATAGTAGTACAATGTGTAGAGTGAACTGAGGTGGAAATTACTTGTTATTCTGAAGAAGAAAATGCATATTAATTATTTCACCTTCTATTAAAGGAATATGATAGGAGTGTAAATATACTTATTTTATCATGAGTTTGATAAATAGAGCTTAATCATCTGCCAGATCATATTATTGAGTAAATAATCCCCATTTTGCTAGTAAACTCAGATCAACTAGTATTTGTCATTGAAGCTCAGCAATAATCACAATTATATCTAGTGACATGTATTTCCTGTGTGCCAAGCATGGTAATGGATACAGTTTAAGCTGTTCAAATTTAATACAATGAAAATTATATTAATATTGTAGGTTATTATAAAGAATTACTAGTAAAAGAAAATGGAACATTAATAAAGTCTTCAAAGATGTAATTTTTTAAAATTCACCTTCTGTATATTGATTGCCCAGTATTAATCATCATGACTTACCAAATAAGGTGATGATCATGCCTAGATCATGAAGCTTTAGGCATCCACTGGATTTAAGTGAGATCCCTGAACACATCTTGCATCCTGAGAGTGAATGTGGAATGAGAAATAATTCCTAAGACTTGTGACTAAACTGAGAGTGACACAGAGCTTATGCCACCTTCCTTAGAAAAACAGCATGTTGTCCATTTTGAATCTTCCACCTGGCATTTCTTTATTCCTGGACCTTATTCTCTCCATAGTGACCCTTTCTTTCCATATTTGTAATGTGTACATCTGATCTTTGGACCTCATCATGAAAGGACAGGTGGAACTTTATTTTAAGAACCAGGATGCTTTTTCATAGAAATCAAAAGTTAGATTATCGTGAGTCCTTATGTGGTCAGCATTAATACAGCAACAGGGGAGCACAATTTTATCACTTTGCAGCCATTCTGTTGTTGTTCCTTTCATGCTCTGGATTCAGGATCTGTTCTGATACAGGCAGATATGGTCCCTAAGAGGCCTGGAGCTTTTTGAGTTAATAGTGTTTGATGAGCTGGCTATATTTCAAATTTTTTAAAAAATGGGTTTTAATTCATTAATTGCTGTTTGTATTTTATTCATAAGATAAATAGCACCATGTAATTATTAATAGTGTTCAATGAGCTGGCTATCAAACATTAAAAAAACATAGATGATAATTGATTGCTATTAGTACTTTAGTCATAAGATAAGTAGCATCATGTAATTATTAATGATATAGTCTCATGCAAAATGTCTTTATAGAATGGTATTTCTGAAATTTTTCATTACTGCATTAGCAGATTTCTGAAAACTACTCTGAATTTTATTTAAAATATTAACAATAAATTTACTGAAATATTTAACACATACAATCCTCCTGGAAAATGGGAAAAGTTAAATTGCAAATTGTACTTACCTCTTACATCATTGTAAAATGCAGTAATAATCAGGGGGCCAACATTTTATTGATTCATCTTTTGACACTTACCAAATCAAGTAATAGTATTCATAATATAATTCTGTTTCTATGATTTTATAACTCCTTTCCTGGAAGTAATGTTTTCTTTTTTTATTTCATCTAATTTTCTAATTTATAAACTGTCTAATTTATAAACTGTCACCTGTGATTAAAAAAGATAGTGTAAAAAGTATGTTTTTAAGAGAACATGTCAAAGGAAATAAATTTGATATACGTAACTTATATTCTATACATAATGATTAAAACTAACATAGTTTTAAATGTTTTTCACATTTAAAAATTACAATATCATTCTTTTAAATCTATAAGCTTATTGCTATAAATTTAAAGACTAGGGTATTATATCTAATTCTAAAACAAACACTTAAATTATGAAGAAGATCCTATGCTACAGAAAGTTATCATTTAGATTGTCATTAACATCAAGAAGATTTCTTATGACATTAACAAGATTTAATTTAATTACATCATTTGTTTTTATTTCATGAAACGTAACATTTCCATATAGCTAAGCAACTTAAATATATTATTTCTAGCTATTTTTAATGTTACCTCAAATTCAAATTATTAATGGTAGGACTGCATATCTGGATAGATATGATAATATTTTATGTCTCACTTTGCATGTTCTTGAGTTACCACTCTGACCACTGTGCAGTTCAGAATGTCCAGTTTCCATGGAATTTGCCCCTCTAATCTTGGCAATACTTTGAAATCAAGTTGCCTTTTATTTAGGAATTATTTTCATGCCCAGTTTCAAATTTTGAATTATCTTATATCATTCTAAACAATCCTACCATTACCTTTTCAATGACGTAAGATGTAGATTTTCTAGGGTTAATGTGTTTCTTCAGTAACAGTGCCAAGTTCAGATGGCAAAACCATAATTGTGTTTTCATCAGAAGACTTAATGCAGTATGTGCTGAAGGTATTTTGTTAAATTAACATTGTAGCTGTTATTTATAAGGCATTTTTAAGTGAATATTGTACAAATTAAAGTAAATATTATATCACTTGTATAGTTTAGGATTTCATGTGCTAGCTAGTTTCCTCCATCACAAAATTTATGGCCTTATGTATTTGACTTGCAAGAACTTAACTCATGAAGCTAATAAGCATTTTAAATGACACCTCTCCCCAGTGGAAATGCCGTTATTCCTAACAATAAACATATCTGCAGCTAACATTTCTTAGGAGTAAATGGCATTTGTTATTTGAAAACTGGCATTCAATCATCATACCTGGCTATTCACCATAAGACATTATTTAGAAACTTAATTTTGAGATATTCTTAGAGGCTACCGGAGTCATAGTTCTGATGTAGTTACTTACTGAATTGCCTTTATTTATTTATTTATGTATTTATCTATCTATCTATTTATTTATTTAACTTAATTGTAAAAAAATATTAAATTTACCATCTTAGCTACTTTTTAATGTACAGTTTAATAGTGTGAACTCTATTCACATTATTGCACAGTAGCTCTCTAGAATTTTTCATCTTACCAAACTGAAACTTTATACCTGTTGAACAATAAACCACCATTTAAAAAACTAGATAGCCTTTCTAGATTTGGAAAAGCTCTCTCCTTCTTTATCATTCCCCTTCTCTTCCAGGAATTTTTAAATGAAACAAATATAAACACTTATTTTAACGGATGTGTATTCAGACCGTCTTAATAATGAGAGCAAACTTTCATTCATGGAGCCCTTTTCAGTTTGCAGAGTACCTTGATAGACATGATTTAATTGTTCTTTTCCCTTCCGTTTCTTTTACACAGATAGAACTGCATTAATGTCACACTGCACACAGGGGTAGAGCACTCTCAGGTTGTCATGTCCCTGCTCAGAATCCCTGAAAGAGGAAAGTTGTTATTATTGGAAATGATGGATCTAGTTATTAAACACCTTAGATCAGCTACATAAATTGGGAAGCACAGACACGCTTCTGTTTTACTGTGACAGTTTAAAACAGTTTAAAATTTATAAAATTATCGTTGAGAGAAAACAAAAAACAACAACAATAAAAAAATAGTAAGAACTGCCACCCACAGGTACACCCTTTACCACCCAGTCCAAGTAGCCAATACCCAGCCCAAACAAGTACTGTGAGACCACGTGTATATATGGGTAGGGAGTTGAGGAGAGGCGGTAATAAAAGAAAAATGTGGAAACTGAACCAGTGAATCAATCAATCAGTGTCTCTTCAATCTCACGTGATCACTGAGGGACACAACTGGGACTAATATTCAGGTCCTTTCCCTCATCCTTCAGTGTTCTTTCCACCTTGCCATGTTGGAGAGGCTTTCTCTTATCACCCCAATCAGGGGTCCTGAAAGCAGTACAGAACTGCCCTCAGAAGTCTGAATTATGTTTCTGATTTCATGTTAATTCCATGGAAAACATTCCAAAGCCAAATAATTAAAGTGCTCAGTGGTACTTGGCTTTGTTATTTCATTTGTTTTTAGGCACGCTTGTGAAGAGAACGGAGATTCCTTAAAGGCAGGCTTATGTCCTATATATCACTGTATCCCTTAGGCTTTCTCAGTATCTGACTTACTGTGGATAGATAAGAAAGTTTGATAAATGAATTAATAATCGGCTTGTAGGTAGAATACCTGCAAAACTATCTGATTTCTGTCCCAACTGCACAAATTTCGTGTCTCATGTGCATCACCACCAAAGCAAGGTTTGAGAAGGGTGACTCAGAATGCAAAAGCAAGCTAGACAGACACCTTAAAGTAAGAAATATGAAGTTTTCCTTTTTATTTCATCTACAGATTCTCGAAGGATTTATAAAATTTACCTATACAATCTATCTCAGGTAACGACTTCTACATGCTATTTAGAAATTGGTCAATTGTGCCAGATAAAAATCATCTAAGATTATAATGCAAATCAGTCATCATTAAAAATGTATAATAGAGACCTAGAATTTATACAAGTTCTACTAAGCATTTATTTTATATGAAAGAGGAATATATTTTACAGCACATACATAATTAAATGTAAATGTATGCTGAAAAAACTCATAATCATGAAAAATACATATCCTGATGGACTACTTTTATTTGGCAACCTTTTCCTTGCAATATCTGTCTTAATATTCAAGAGTAGATTAGAAATTATATCTACAATCCCAACTCTTTTTGAGAAATATGTATAAGAATAGGTATAGATAATTTATTTTTCTTCAGCTGTATAGAGAGATGGATAATTATCTCTTTCTGAAAACTCAGTGACTCTATTAAGGTTCTTCTAACCTTTAACTGTACCTTTATAGACTTTAATATTACCAGCTAGTCTAATTAGTTATCATTTGAAGGTGACCACCCTGTTTTTCTCATTTATTTTATGTTATTGTAACAGTCACACAGAGTGTTAGTACGTAAAGCTTTAGTGTTTGACTTAATTTTTTAGCAACAATATTTTCAAAAGAGTAAGTTTTTGTCATAAAATAAAAAATGAATTGATGACAGGAACTCTGTATTTTCTGTTCAAATTTTCTGTAAACCTAAAAAATCTTCTAAGAAAGAAAATTCATTCCTTAAAAAATTGATATGGCAAAGATTTTAAAGAGAATTACTTAAACTGGAAGACAAGAAGGAGGCAAACAGTTTAATAACCTTTCTGTCGATTATTTTACGTGGTAACTGCCTCACTCACATCTTCCCAACATACAGGACAAGGAAACAATCTTAACCTGCCATAAGACAGATGTAAATTGTATATAAGAAACTTCCTAATAATCAGAATTTGTAAATATTGAAACAGATTCACAGATGACACTTCCAGAATTTTATGTCCTAAAAAGTTTAAAGCAAGATGCAGGTAACGAATTGTCTGGTAGAGCCTAACACTTTCTTTTGCCTCGAGGAAAGGAGATAAATGAATCAAGACTAGGAAAATGGATCCAACCTCCTCTGGTTATTATCTTTTATTTCTTGGACTAGATTGGTCAGCCCATTAAAAAAAAAATGAGTCACAGGTCTAATTTTTATTTCAACCTGTTAGTTTCCCCTTCATCTAAGGTCTTAGACTCTACTCCCAACCTCAGCAAATTATCTTGTAACTTTCACCCACACACAAAGCGAGTGGCCAGGCATTCCATTCTCCCCACAAGTCTCTAGAAGATGCCACATCACAAGCTGGAATCGTAATATCAAAGGAAGATACGTGCAAAAGTAGAGGTATCTCATTGCAATTCTGCTGTAAAACACGTAGCTTAGCCTAGCAAAGTGTGATTCACCTGTATCGAGAAAGGAGAGAAGGAACTTCAGGGGGTCATGCTGTTTTCTCCTGCAGAGACTTACATTTAATGATTTTGAACTTGGTTTCTTCTCCAGTCTCTTTATTCCCAAAGAGTAAAACAACCTCTGAACTTTATTCACTAAATCTATGAAAATATTTTCTTTTGAAAAATAAACTATCAAGAAAAAAAGAATAATTTTTCTGTGTTGTTGATAATAACCTGTCCCTGATCACTGGCTATAAGAAAACAAAACAAAAAAACACATGAACTGGTTGCTACAAATAATATTAAAAAGCCCTACTGTGTAACATAATCCAAAATCTGTATTTCACAAAGTCACCGTAATTCAAACACATTAATCTTTTATAGTAAAAAAAAAAAAACTTAAGAGACATGCGATGACTTCTGGCAGCACGTACTTGGCATCTTCTCCTTAGATTCTAAATATGATTCATTTACTATGATTTGAGCAGATGTGGCTCTACCACTGATTGTTTCATCCTTTGGATAAAATAAAAATTTACCTCCGAAGTGACTTGCTGATTAGTAAAACTGAATTCTCTTAAGCTTAGGACTTGGGAAATCAATAATTGGGAAGATGAATGTTTGAGGACATAATGAAAAGCGAGTATAATAAAATCCTCTCTCAAATCCTGAGGCATTGTCCAAATTTATGGAAGTGGCAACTAAGTGTTCAGAGACCAAGGAGACCAGAGAAAGCCTGAAAATCTGGTTCGATAGCTTGAAATATTTGTCTCTTTGTAATGATAAATGAGTTTTAATCAATTTGACTGTAGAAATAGAACCAGAAGGAGCATTTTTCTAAGTGGTTTCAATAATCAAGGAAGAAAATCCTGATATTAAATGCTCACCATCTTATTCAGTAGTCCCTTGAGATGAACTCAAGATCTGAACAAAAAGAACTTGATTATAGCATACAAATTTTTTCATATTTATTTACAAAATCATCTCAAAGCATAGTTTATTTTGAATAAATTTGTCTCCCAAGACTAAGGGTTTCTAAAATTCATCTACAGAACCTAGACTAATGTTTTATGGAGCCATATGTTAATTTTGTTAATGTGAATTACCAATGAGTTCATTTCATATTGAGGAGCATAACAAATCATCTTTTATGACATGCTGATGTGCAGATAATCACATACAAGGGTATAATATATTGTAAAAAATGAATTTCAGTATATACTTTGTATGTCACAAGTGTTTAACAATATATATTTATGCATATAAGTTTCTGTTTGAGTGTTTATATTTGTCAAAATTTATCTTAAAGTGTCTGCCAATCACACCTAATCAATGTTTATGGGCAAATAATTTTTTGAGACTTTGAATAAAAAACATACATTTTAAGTTGTGTCAAAATATTAAACCATGTGGCATTTGCATTGACACTAGTAAGTAGTAGTGCAGATTGTGCTCCTGTTCTCACAGCCTTTCTCTGTGGCTTTTCTTATCAGGCTCACAATCTCACTCTCCACATACTTTGAGAAATTTGGAAAACTAATCATAGTGTCTGAGATTCTAATATGAAGCAAAGTAAGGATGTAATATGATGTTTAAAAGATCATAGGTTAAAATAGTCATAGTACACATAATTGCTATTAGTGAACTTTTATACTACTAAAACTTTTCAGAATGCAATTGAAAATTAATTTTTAGAAAACTTTTCAAAATAGTTACATGAAAATCTATTGCCATTTTGAAGTTTGTTGTGACTACCAGTACCCTATTGGTTTTCAGCAAGTAATAATAGAAATTCTATTTTGATCCAAGTGATCTTTCCTGCTGCCTGATATATAGCTAATGTTTATCATTATACTTGAATCCATTTTTGCATTCAGTATATATTTTTATTCTTCGTACACTAAACAAAAAGTTGTGCTTAAAAATGTCTGTAGTCTTATCTTTCCTAGCTCCTTAAAACACAAACAAAAACACAAACACATGAATCTTTATTAAAAGTATCTTTTTCTAACTCTAAATTCTTTAACTATCTTTCCAAACCTGAAACGATACCTAGATGTCTTTCAGTTTCCTGGCACCTTTGGTTGCTTTTGTTGTGTTCCAATGCCCTTGAACTACAGTTTTCTGGATCTTCATTCTAACTATAAATTGTTCATGTTCCTCAAATACCACCCATAAACTTTTACTTCTGCACCCTTTTCTATACTTGCCTAAATACTGCACCGGAATATTATCTGACTCTACAGCAACTTTCTGAAATCATGACTGTAGGAGGTATGCAGACTTTTGTGGACCTTTTCACTATCTGCCATATCTTCAACAGTTCTCCTCCCTGTGTCCTACAGATCCCTGATTACCTTGCATCTCTCCACCAACTTCTCTTCCCCCTAGTCCCCAAAGATAACTCAGTCATCTTCAGCTAAAATGCCTTGGCATTCCCTTTTCCAGGGCCCAATGTTGTTTAATGATACGTTTTTATATTTGGAAAAGTTAGATGTTGAAAAGATGAATTAAAGAAAATAAAAGTCATTGAGCCTTTTTTCCTTTATGTAATCAAAAATAGTATGTTTGCTAAAAGCTGAGAGAGAAACTTGGGCCATAGTCTGAAGCATTTTTTAACAACAAAAATACTATTTGGGATTTAAAAAGGATCTACCCTCAGACACAAAAAGGACCTAGCCTTCTGTTTTATAGGTTATACTGGACGTAGATATCTAAGGCAGCATCTAGTCATCTACTGATAAAATATATGGATATTTCAGATCAACTCAAGCAGTTTTCAGTTTTTCAATGAGGAATTCATGTCAATATTATATTGTATTTGACGTATGCACTTTGTTATTGGATTAGAGCCCTAGCAGAGGAAATTTCTTTAATTTATCTGATATGTGTTTAAATATACCCTAGCATACTTCAAAGGGCCTAAAACAAGTTTTGAATGATTTCATAATGAAATGCTTGAATCTGCAAAGTAAAATTCATATGTTCAGTGAAGGTATTCCATGTACAGATTTCCAGTGTATGTTCTTACTGTATGTGTATTTTAGTTTTTCATGCTCAGTGGTCATTTTGTGTGCCTTAGGAATCCCATCAGCCATGTCTTCCCAGGTCCTGCATTTCCTTTTGATATCCTCTAGGTCAGGAGATGTATGTTCTGTTTAGCTTTGCCACTAACAGAATTTGGATAAATCATTGAACCCCATAGTTTACAGTCATAAATTAAGATAAGAGAATGCTGTTTAACTCTTAGTGGCTGTGGCAGACCCTACTTTTCTAAAGTAGTACCAACAATATTTCCTCTCCAACCCACTCTTCTACAATGTGATCTTGATACTCCCTCTCCAGTCAGAAGGGGGAGTATCTGGGGTCCCTCCTGTTGAATCTGTGTGGAGTTGAGACTCACTTGTTACTATATAAATGAAGAAGATTGCTCATATGTTTTAACACTGGGTGACTTCCAAGGCTTGGTCAGAAAAGCCAGTGGAATTTGGTACTAGTTTCCTAAAACACTGGTACTGGGGCCCTAAACTGTCCTGTTAACCCTTGCTTGTTCTAGGATCGCCAAGCTCTGAAGAAGCCCAAACTAGGTCACATAGAAGAACATGTGAAGGAAAGCAGCCAACCCCACCAGCTACCCCAGCCTCCCATTATTTTAGCTTTAGCCATTCTCTTAACTGCAGCCACATGAGAGACCCTAAGATAAAACCACCAGCCAAGACCTTCCTGAATTCCAGAGCCATGGGAAATGTGAACTACAGGACAATAATTTTTGTTTTAAGTTGTTATCTTTTAGAGGGGTTTGTTACTCAGCATAAAGTGGCATTTGTGACATAAAGAAAACTATTTCATGCCATAAACTGCCTCTTTATTCTTTGAAAAAAAAATTGAATCTGTTCAGTAGACTCTGTAAATGTTTTTGGTACAGATATTAGCTAAGTTCCTTGAATTATTCCAGGGAAACATGCTATATAATAATTTTGTTTATTAGATCATGGGCTGATTATGAAATAGAATATGTATTTTAGTTGAATCCCAACACGTGAGGGAGCAGAACCATGTGTAAATTGTAACTCAAAGGGTCATTTCCAAGGGCAGCACACTGGATATGTGCAGCTTGCTTCCTACTCCATTATTGCTCTCAATCTTGGCTTCCCTGAATGTTTACTAGTGAAACCTCTGTTAAAAATTTCATCATGTACCTCAGAAGAATGATGTGTTAAGTACAACTGAAATGATATACAAAGGGTGCCAAAAAATGGTATACACATTTTCAGCCAGGAAAAAACTATATTAAAATTTTAATACTCTATAGATATCAGTAACAAAAGATGAATACAAGTCACGTTTGACTTCTGCAGTTACAAGAGGTGCTCAGAGTGGTTACCATCAGTGTCCAGACATCTCTGATTAGGGCAAACTATTGCTTGAGCAACGTTGACCAAAGTGCCCACTTGTATCACTGCACATGCTGTTTCAGTTTCTTCTGAAGAACCACTAGTGTAGCTGATTTCCTATGGTACACGACATCCTTTAAGATCCCCCAAAGGTAGAAATCAAATGGTGTTAAGTCAAGAGGACATGGGGAAAACTCAAACAACATTCTCGAATTTCAAATAACCACTTCAAAATGTTCTTGCTTTCCTGGAACAACCATGTTTCCACCATTTTCTTTGACTGTCCTGACTGTCGTATGGTGACACTAGCATTCATTTGATTAACACCAACTTTTGAGCAAACATCACGTTACACATTGCTATTGAATTCAATTCAACTTCAAAAAGTAATTCATAGGTAACATCTGTTAAAATGTGTATACATATATTTGGCACCCCAGTATTTCATCAC
Organism: Lyroderma lyra; assembly: GCA_004026885.1. Classification (NCBI taxonomy): domain Eukaryota; kingdom Metazoa; phylum Chordata; class Mammalia; order Chiroptera; family Megadermatidae; genus Lyroderma; species Lyroderma lyra. The sequence goes on along the minus strand of PVJL010009782.1, from coordinate 27,246 downwards.
ATCCCATCCAGAAAAAAATTTGAGATTCTGATTAGTCCTCTGAGGTCTGATAGTTTTTGTTCTGTTTTCTGTATGTACACATTTTATTCGTCTGGCTTGCTCATCATTAAATGTCACTTGAGGGATGTAACTGTCATATGTATGAATAGACTCTTTATGCTTATCAGTTATCTTCCCAAGAGTAGATGCTCAATAAATGTCCGATGGCTGAATGAAAACCTATAAGAAACAATGATTAATTAGATTATGACTTTAAAAATTAATTGCATAGAATATATAGTTATTGCACTTTGGTCAAGAGAATATATTAAGTTTACAATTTGGGATACCTCTGCACCAACTAATGTAACCCACTGACTGCAACTATAGCTTTATACTAAGCTTTGAACGAGGATGTGGGAGGCTGGACAGATTTCACACACCAGCATTGAAATAAGATAGCATATGTGAAGGACAATATTATCTCAGGAAAATTGTTCCAAAATGCCATTTAAAGACCTAGTTTTACAGATTGTTCACAGGACCAGGCAACTGAAAAACAACTAGGATGGAAAAGATAAGCAAAAAAGGGAAAGGGAAAAAGGTAGGTAAAGAAATTATATTTAAAATAAAACTAAACATCAAAATTTTGGAATATTTGGAAAAAAAGGCAGTCAATAAAAACATACAAATATCAAATAAGAACATGCTGTTAATAAAAAAAGATCAATCAGAAGTTATAGAAATAAAATCTAGTCATTAAAATAAAAATATTAAGCAGACTAAGCTCTAAACTAGATTTAAGATGGCATTGAGGAATTTATTCAAAACAATAAAAAGGCACCAAGATAAAAAATATTTAAAAGTACAATGTGCATCTAACAGTAGTGCCAGAACTAAGAAGTTAGAGGAAATTTCATTGACTCTGAAAAGATTTATTGAGTACCTACTATGTGCCAGGCAATATTCTAAACATGTGATATAGCAGTAAATAAGCAGACTAAAAAATACTTCATTAATTTAAATTTTATTTTTATACATTTTTTGAGGATTTAAATTTTAGAAAAACATAAAGTAATAGATGAACAAATAAATATATAAGGTATAGAAGTAATTACTACTATGAAGAAAATTAAAGAAGGGTAAGAGAATAGAAAGTAATAGAGAAGAGTATAATATATGAAGTAGGATGGTCAGGGAAGCACTGTCTGATACCATGAAATTTAAGGAGAGACAGGGACAACTTGATGATCTAAGCCTTGAATCTGCACGGAAGAAAACTTGTCCCCAAACAGAGAGTTACAAAGGGTAAAAGGTTTGAGGCAAGAATAGTTTTGGTGTCCTTGAAGAACAACATGAAGGGCCTGTGTGGCAGAGAAACAGCCTTTGAAGAAATGATAGGTAAGAATCTCCAGAACTGAAGAAAACCATGAGACCACAGGTTGATCGTGCCCTCTGAAAGCAAAGAAACCTACACTCACTAAAGAACTTGAGCAATAACAAAGAAAAATCCTGAATGTTATCAGGGAGAAAATTCAAACTGATTATCATGAGTGAAATATTAAGTAAAAGCCAGGACACAGAGCTGAATTACTTGGAAAGTGAGAATGGGAAAAATGCATTTTTTTATAAAAATACATTTTTTATACAGTCATGAGGACAAGTTAGAAACATTTTTCAACATCAAAGTTAAGATTGTTTATCACTCGCAGATGTACACTAAAAGAAAGAAGAGGAAAACCACGGTGGGGAGGCAAAGAAAAGGGTATGGGAAAAAAACAGTACATGCAGAAACTAACAACATGTCAATAAATTCAATTAACTAATTACAAAAACGGTGTATGAAAAAGTAAGACTAAACTGTTGACAACATGATAAAAAGTTGTATCACATGGTTTGTATTAAATTTACCAGGAAAATTAAGATAATGAAAACAGCACTTAAACAGCATGTTTTCAAGTTTAATCTGATGTACATGAAGTGTATGGGTATTTTCTAGTAGTGGTGGTAGTAAAAAGTCTGATTAAGGGATTTAAATTATCTTAAGTATTGTTGATTCAGAGCCTTCTAATACATGGTATTTAGGGAGAAGTAGCTTTAGGTACTAAATTAGCTGTTAGAAGACTCACTATGTTTCAATAACAACTAAACCCTGATTTCAGTGCTTTAGCCCAATGAAAGCTTATCTTTTACTCATGAAATGTCACATGATTAGGTGGCACTTTATGGTAGTGTTCCTCCAACAATTCGGTCTATATTTATTTTGCCACTCATTATCATCTTGAAATTTGCTTCCAGGCACAGGTTAGGAGAGTTCAAGGTCAAGAAAACTGACACCCTTTCATGAGGTCCTTAGACCAGCAATCACCTATCACTTTCACTCACATTTTCATTGACAAGAATTATTTCCTTGGCCACCACGTAGATATTTGGGAAGCACAATCTCTGCCACATTTGTTGACAGTTACTTATAATTTTATGTAAAAGAGTTGCATCTGTTTTTAACAAATAAGTTTCAAAAAAGGTAAGAGGAAATGAGTACTTTCAATGGGAAAAAAAAAAGGCAGAAACTATTCATAGGGGGAATATTGTAGATAACTAGGAATCTGAAAGTACTACAGGCAACCTATGCCTCTTTGTAAGTCTAACTAAGGCCAATACTAACAGACAGCAAATTTTATTTACACTAAAGTAAATGCAAATTCCATCTTATGTATTTTATGGTTAATATTTACTAAGAATTAAAAAAAAGAGTAATATGAATGAGGGCACAAAATCTCTAGTTAATTGCTCGGTTTTCTAATCTTAATCACCATAGAATAAATTTAGCACATTAATACATAAAGAAGAAGAAAGCAGAAGTTAAAAGCCATCTTACTGTCATTATACACACTAACCTTTTGTGAATTAGAAAGCAATTTCATTTAAGTTTGCAATATAACAAAGATTTAAAGTTCCTTTGGAAAGAAATAGATATGCATGGCCAAACATTGAAGTTCATGGGGAGATGAGCAATCAAAGCACAGAGATTTTTGCCATATTTCCTCTTAAATAGATTGTCTGATTCTTCTAGAGTTTGCTTCATCATTTTTTATCATTTACCCCAGTTTATAAGCTTGGAAAATATTGCATATCACAATAAAAAATTAGAAGTTTAGTTTCAAACTACCATTACCGTTAAAAAAAAAATAACAGTATTTTTTTGCCCAGTGTGTGCATAAAGCACTATTATTTTAGTATATCAAATAGTAACAGTTTAACAGAAATATTTAAGTATCCCCTTATCCCTAAACTGGAACATGTTTTATTTTAAATGCATATTCTTATGACAAATTGCAGTGTAGATTATAACATCATAAATAAATACTTCCCAGATTAGGATTTGGGTATGTTTCGATACATGTGCATGCACATGCACACACACACACACACACACACACACACACAGGCTTTTTGGCTTGAGCAAATCTAGAGCTACTGTGTTACAGAGAGAAAGGAAAAACAATCACTGCAAAACAGGGTTGATGTCAAAAGTTTTAAAAAGTTATAAACAAAAGGAACTGAGACAGACGAATTTAGAGTTCTTTACTTTCACTTCTATTTCCATGCCATGAAAAAACATTTTTATAAAAATTGTAAGTAACCTTCATGATTAAGTACTAATCATGACCACAGAAGAAATACACGACTTTCACGTAAACAGCGGAGGCATTGAAATTCTTAAAGCTTCTGCTTCCCTTCATTCAGTCATCAGTTCAAATGAAGATGGCAGCCCAGAGAGCAAGGGAAGGCAGAGACTCCGAGGGGCAGCCCTGGGAGAACTGGAAAATCTCACTAAATGCAAACGTTTGTCATTACATTACTGATGCTGAGATTATTCACACCCTCTTATTTACAATTACTGAGTATGAATATGAAAGTTGGACAGTTAAGAAGGCTGATAGGAAATACCTTTATTCATTTGAAACTGGGGTTGGAGGAGAGCTCTACAGATACTGTGGGCCAGCAGAAAGACGAGGAAGTGGTCCCAAAGCAAATTAAGCTTGAACATCATCAGAGGCAAAAATGACAAAACCGCAGCTGTCCTACTTTTGGCACATCATGAGAAGGCAGGGTTCTCTGGAAAAGACCATAATGCTGGCAAAAATCAAAAGCAGCAGGAAAAGAGGAAGACCGGATATGAGATGAATTGACCCCATAAAAGGATCTGTAGTCAGGAGTCTGTAGGAGCTGAGCAGGACTGCCAGGGACAGCACATTGTGGACATCAGTCATTCATAGGGTGGTGTCTCAATGGCACAATACACACTGTTTATCAAGATTATTAACAAACATTGTGTGGTTGTATTTTATTGTGTCAAAATTCTCTCTATATATATGAATTAACTTACAAAATCATTAATCAGCAAATTCATTTTGCATGTGATGCCTAAGGCTACATATTACTGAATTTTGTGGTTTCCTCATTCAGATATTTCAAGAACAGTGTCATCCCATGGGCTTGCTCTGTGTCCAAAAAATGTACTCCTCTAGTGCTCTTGCTTGTTCTGTTTGACTCATTGCCTCTCACTTATTCTGGTGTTTCTGTGTGTATCTGCTCTTCAGTTCAAGGTTAAATAATTCATTCCTGAAACACAGCACAAATTGCTAAAAAGTAGGGACTAAGTAGCCAGAGATGTTTACTTCTGGCTGCTCAAATTTTCGGAGTAAAACACTGATAAAGTAGCATAATGCCTTTAGTTTACCTACCATTTCCCTTTAAATTCCAAGGAATTACATCCAAATAACAATAATCTTAAATGATTTGATGTTTTAAATATTATTTTCCTTTTAGATGGGTAAATTTCAAAGATTTCCACTCTGTAAGTACAATTTTATTATGCGTAGGTCATAAAAATGTTCTCAGAGAAATATATTTCCCATTTATAAGCAAAGTCTATTAAAAAGTTAAATTCTTTTTAAGTTTTTCGAACCACTTCTGTTTCCAAAGGACAGTGTGAAATGATGATTAGAAGACACTGGATCTGCAGTTGAAGACCTAAGTTCAGTGCAGGTTTTAACACTCCTTAGCCTGAAAAATAGCTACCTCACCTCTTGCATCAATAAAATAGGAGGAAAATGCATTTTAATACATATAATAAACTAACACATTCTTCCATTATCAGTTGTTACTATTATTGTTGCTTTAACATGTGGTAGCATTTTATTACATCCAATTTACTTGTGTGAAATAAATCATCAGTGAATCATTATCAATATGACCAATGATTGTCTGACATTTTTGTCACTCCTGCAGGTCCACTTGCTCCTTGTGGAACTATAGCTAGCTCTTTCCTGGGGGACACACATTTTGTGGCTAAGAGAAGTTTGACTTAGTCTCTTTCCAATAGCCAAGGCATCAGTCAGCATGCTGCCGCTCTGGCCTCAGTGTTTTTCTAACAGAGAAATGCTTAAAGATTTTAATTCTGAACACGCACGTGTCCACAACATTCATTCCACAATTAACATTTTACTATACTTAATTTATTCATCTCTCTAGCCTCCCTATCATGGCACCAATGTATCCTATTTTTGAGGCATTTAAAATTAACTTGCAGATATTACAGTTTCTCTAAATACTTCAACGTGTATATTGTTTGGAGTTCAATTTGTGTTTTGCACAGATCTTCAGTGTATCATTTGCTGACCTCTATGAGATATGGAATGCTATTATTCCAGAAAATTGTTCTCTCATGCCCCTTCCCATCAGCACACACTGCCTGGGCATTTTTCAACCACAAATTAGTTTTTGACTATTGTAGAACTGCAAATAAATGAAATATTTCATGTAAGGTTTTTTTTCAGTCAGCATAATATTTAGGAAATTCATCTGTGTTATTGTATCAGTAATCCATTCCATTTTATTTCAGAATACTATTCTATTATATAACTATGTCAGTTCAATTTTCATTTCCCCTGTTGATGGGCTTGGGTTCCTCTTAGTTGGTGGCAATTATGCATAAAGCTGCTATGAACATTCTTATACATAGTCTCTTTGGGACAGGTCTTCATTTCTCATTCTAAGTGGAATGGCTAAATCATAGAGCTGGTACAGACTTTATAAATTCAAACTTGCTTCATAGTGAGGATATAATTTTATATTCCAGTAGTAAGTGAAAGTCCAGTTGCTCCATAACCTCACCATCATTTGCTGTTGTGAATCTTTTTTAAATTTAGCTGTTCTGGAGGTTGCATATTATTATCTAATAGTAGCTTTAGTTTGCATTTCTTTGATATCTAATGATGTTGAGAATCTTTGCATGTGTTTATTGGCATTTTTATATCTTCTTTAATGAAGTATTTTCAAGTAGTTTGCCCAGTTTTCTTGGATTGTTTTTATTGCTGATCTATAGAATTCAATGATATATTCTATTTAATGAAAGACTTCGTGCAAGTTTGATATTATTTCTTCCTTAAATGTCTAATAGAATTCACTACTGAAACCAAATGAGGCTATGGTGAAAGATTTTGATTACAACTGCACAATATAGATATAGTATTACTCAGATTTTATGATTCATTTTGTGTCAATTTTTATAAGTTTTCATAATTTTCCAAGGAATTTTGCCAGTTTATCTGTGCTATAGGATTTGTTGGCATATTTTGGATTTTCTAATGTACCACAGATCCCTGAAACACTGATTACTATCTTTCAATCTTTTTAGTTTTTGTTCTTTAAATCGGATTATTGACATTGGTCTATCTTCTGTCATCTTCCTTCCTTTAGTCTTCTCTTACTTCAGGTATCTCATTCTGCTGTGACTTCCATCCAGTGAATTTTATATTTCAGATACTGTATTTTTCTGTTATATAATTTCCATCTGGTCTTTTTGATAGCTTTTGTTTCTTTACTGAGATTTAATTTTTTTCTTATTTTATGTGAGCATATTTTCCTTTATGTCTTTGTGCATAATTATCATAACTCTTTCAGACTCCTTTGCAAATTCTCACCTCTAGATCACCTTGGAACTGTGGCCTATTGATTAATTTTTCTCCTAACAACGTACCACATGTTTGTTTTCCTTTGTATGTTAAGTTATTTTGGATTGTATCTTAATAATAAGGTATAGATACTCTAAATGCTGTTATTTTTTTCTCAAGTGTTAATTCCTTTTGCTTTTAATAGGCATTTTACTTGCATGAATGTAAATTTTAAAATCTGTCTCGGGGGTTCCCTGGTGGTGTAGTGGCTAGGCTTCAACGCTTCCACCGCCATGGCCTGGGCTCGATCTCCGCTCAGGGAACCAACCAAAAAATAAAAATAATAATAAAAAATAAAAATAAAAATCTGTCTCTCATGAAAGTGCCAGAAAGTCACATCTCAGTTCAGTCGTAACTTCAGCTCAATTGCTTGAAGTCTGCCTTCTGCACTCTTGATTCAAGGGTCAGCAAGTTGTGAGTGGACGTTACATACATACAAGGTCATTAATTTTGCTAACTCATCCTGGAAAAAGTGCTACATACCTCACTGCTGAATATCATCACTACGGTCACCTTTGAAGTGCTCCCCTTGGGAAATTATGTACTGAGGCCAGTGCATAGTCCACTCTTCAAAGCAATTTTGTTCGTGAACTTAATTGTCAGATTTTGGCTACAATAACAGCTCTGATGGCCATTCCAGGAAAAGAGTTCCAAAATTGTTTAAAGGGTGGCCTATGTGCTGGCATCGATACATAGCTTCCCAAGGGGAATACTTTAAAGGTGACCATAGTGATATTCAGCAATGAGGCATTAGCACTTTTTCTAGAATGAGTTTGAGAAATGAATTGTCCGACCTCGGATATGAGGTCTTCCACTTCCTGTCTCTTTTCTTCCCTGAATTAACAAGCACACACACACTTTTCAGTAGATATATTTGACCTAAATTCTATGCTACGGTTCTGTGATAAAACTCTAGGTTTTTTATTAGTATTTTACCCTTTCCTATCTTGCAAGCTGAGGCCTTCCTCTTGCTAAACCAAAAAACTGCATAACACATCTCAAGCCATGTCTTTCTTCCTCGTGTTCACTCTTTTCACTACCTACCTTTTGTGTTTTGTTTTGCTTTGTTTTACTCTCTAGTGCCCTTAGAGAGAGAGAGAGAGAGAGAGAGAGAGTGTGTGTACATGTATTGTGTTAATCCAATTTTGGTTATTTTGATTGTAGTAATTCCAAATTAGAAGTCCCAGTATGTACATTTGGATTTATTTTCTGTGTAAACTTCTTAATTATTCAGATGAGTTATCTATCTAGAGAGCTAGAGAGTGTGTCTGAAGCATTTATTATTTTGACCTAACCTTTCTATTACGAAAATTCAGGGTTGTAAATTTGTTTTAGGATCCCTTTGTTGAAAAACTGTGCCATTTTATCAAGATTATATAATTTATAATGTTTTAACTCAAAGGAATAAAACAAATTTATTTCACAGAGGATTAAACTACAATAAGTCCTCACTTAACATCATTGACAGGTTCTGTGTCTTTAAGTGAAATGACATACAATGAAACCAATTTTACAATAGGCAAATTGATATTAACAAGAGTTAAGTTTCTATGGAATCTCATCAACTTAATAACAAATGACATTCTTTGAGGACTTGCTGTACTCGGTTATGATTTAGACACCAATAACAGAAATAAATAATTATGATATTCTCTTGCTGTACTTTACATTCAATAACTTTGTACAGTGTCAGATGGGTACTAGATGTATCAGGGTGATCACTTCATAAGTTATGAATGTCTAATCCCTATGCTGGACACCTGAAACTAATATAATAGTGTGTGTCAACTGTAATTGAAAAACACATTAAAAAATAATAATAGTAATTAAAAATAAGGAAATACGATAAAGATTTTGTTCTGATTATTGGACAGTGTTATCTTTTATAAAAGAAGCAGATAAAATCTCAACCCATAACCCCAGGGGTGAAGGAATATCATTCTGAAAATGTTTCTAAAAATCTACTTAGTTTCCATTATAAGCCTCTGACACCAGATGGGGAAGTTAATTTGAGTAGCTGCATCTTCTCCATTCTTTCCCAGGGGTTATTTTTACATGATAGGGGACTTATACATACCAAAGGAGAGAGAAAATTATTTAGTCCTTAGACCAAAGGGAGAATCAAGATATAGCTTAAAGGGAGTAAGACTGTAAAGTGGATGGGAATTGGAGGTAGGGATGTGGAGAATCTTTAGTTATCAATATTTTGGAATATTGTCTTACCATGTGCATTTTGTGTTTAAATATTTATGATATTTATTTTCATTTAGGTGTTCATTAATTAACATTTTTATTTTTTCTAACAACTTAAAAATAAAAATCAGAGTATATGTATATGTACGTATACTTACAGTCAATAATTTAGCATGTTATATTTTAGTTACCTCATTTATAAAAGTTATGCCACACAACTTATTTCATGAGAGGCCTCCATGCAATTTTGATGTAAATATCAACCAGAAAGTGCTGGCGACATAGACCATTTGTCTAATCCAAGATAATGCTGAATTATGAGACAGGCATCTCCATAAATAGGAGATTGTTTTGTTTTCATCAAGAATAAAGAAAAACTTTCAAATAGTTTTATTTTATGCCTTCTTAGATGTGGTATGTTAATATCTAAATATTAGACACATATACTAGATACCTAATTAGATTACACATCTAATATTTATTAGCTAACCCAATGAATATATCATTAGTATCTTTCTGTAATTTTTCTTATTTAGAATTACTTCATTTTAAAATTTTTCCTTTATTTATTATTATACTCAAGAAAGACTTCTCCACACTCCTTGCCATGATAAAATATAATGTGCCAAGTAGAAAAAAGGTGAGTTACTGAAATGAAGATAAGTAAATTAAAATTCGGGAGTCAATGTTTTGAATGAACTTTTATGTTTAAAAAATGTGCCATATTGGAAAAACCCTTAAATTAGCTAACTTTTAAAATATAATTAATTTCAACTTGATATGCCCTTTTTATTTTATTTCAAATACTTTGAAAAAAAGTAGACTTTTATTGTTGTCTGAGAATATTATTGGTTCCAATCTACTCTGGAGCTTTCCAAGAATAATCTGAAACCAACCCTCACGAAATTCGGGGAGAGACTAAAGAAAAAGGCAGACCACTACCGACTGGTAGATTGGGAGGTGGCAGGTTATTATCATTAGTAAGGGAATTTAAGAACAAGGCTTGTTCTGAGCGACCACAAGGTGAGTTGTTTTCTGTATTCACCCGGCAAAATCTTAAACGTTTATATAGAGACTTTGCTGGGTCAGACACTTAACACAGGAGGTCTTTACAGGGTTCAGTTACACACTGGATTGATATCGTCTCAACACCACCTTTCTACGTCAAGACTGTATCCTTGGAGCAATTATTGGGAGCAGGAAAGGCATGCTAGATGCACATTCTTAGGGCAGGGAAGGGTGAGGAGCTTCATTTGCCAGGATCTAGTTCAAGGTCATCTGGAGGTCTCATCTTTTGAAGACTTCCTCCAACAAAAATGATATTCCTGTTTCAGTGACCAAGAAACAGCAGCCAAACCAGACCAAAGTTAACTTTTTGTGGCTCCTATACTATATAGCAACTGCTCATGAAAAAAATTTTAGAATGATGAAATTTTGAAAAGGTCTTATTAAATTAACCAAAATTTTAAACATATCATGTCAAAATGACTATTTTTTCTTTACTCTCAGTCTCCATAGCTACAAAGTGGGGGTATGGTTGACTGTGTGATCCTAAGAGCTTCTCTGGCTCCAAAAGTATTTGATTCTAATAAGTAAGTAAATAATAATAAACAGTATTGAATGTGGTTAATAAGTATCAAGTGATACGGTACAAGTACTATACTACAGAAATAATCTTTCTTTATATTAATTATTTCTGACCTGCTATTGTGAATCAGCAGTTTTACTGTTAAATTGTGCTTGTTGATGGAGTAGTTCATTGAGGGCAGAGGTGTAGCGGCCCCACACATAGTTAAATTTCACATTTGCATTTCACATCCTTGGCTCAGCATAATCCCCCTATCTATTCTTTCTAGTGAATTCTTAATTATTGAGTATTTACCTGCTTTGTATTGTTTGCAAGGTTTGCAAGAAATTCTGCATATCATTATATGTATGTGATTGTGTGGGTATATAACAATGAAATCACTTATGTTCCAAGCACTTGATAGAAGCATATGTTTTTATATTAGCCTTGTGGTTTTGCTTTATTTTATTGCATCACATTGCAAAATAACCTTGACTGTTATACTTCAAGGTCTCAGGTGTTGAGTCATTAGCAGCTATGGAATAGATCAAAATTGCATTACAGCTGCACAGCTACAAACTAAAGGTAATCCAAGATCTTTCAGGCTTAACACCAGCATATGGACAACTTCTCAGCACTTGCCTGGAAGGAGAGTTAATTTGGGAATTTTGAGCTAAATTTCCTCAGGTGGATTTCTTCATATAATTTTCAACTTCCATAATGCAAATAGAAAGGCATGTGAAAATAAGCAGTGTTCAATTCAAACAGAAAGCAATAACACAAACATTTGTGCATACATCTTCCAATATAATAAATTGTATTTTAACATATTTTATTTGCACTTGCATCCACTTGGGGAATATTTAGTTCATTGGCATCCTGGATATAATTAAAGTGGTAAGAGAACCAGGTCTATGAACAATTCATCAGCATTATTCAGCCTATACTTAAAAATTAAGTACAAAGTGGCATCTATAACAATTAGACACAAGAAATTGAGTTGCATTAACATTTAAACTACAAAAATGTGCATGACTCTCTGAACTATTGGAAGCACCTCCTAATTGTTTTTTTCTGCTTAAACCCTCTCCTGGATGGTACTCCCTGAAACCCATGCTCCTCCTGATAGCCAAAGGCATTTTAGGGAAATAAGGTATCTCATATAAACCCCAGAATGGTTTCCTATTGCATCTTGAATGAATGAAAACACATCTCCACGGCCTATCAGAGCTTTCATGACAGGCTCTATCTCGTGGACCCAATCTCCTCTGCATTTGAGCCATCCTGGTTTGCACACGCTGTGTGTATTTCTGCTCTGCTCGCTAATCCTTTTGGCTAGGATGCCTTGCCCCTACCCATGGGTTTTCTAATGAGTTTTTCTTTCAATTACTAGACTTCATTTTTAGAACAGTTTTGGGTTTACAAAAACAGAAAAAAGTACAGAGTTGTCACGTACTCCCTCTCCCTCCATTCTGCCCCCATACTTCCATACCCCCTTACACAGCTTTCCCAGTTATTAACATCTTGCATTATTTTTGCATATTTGTGATCACTAATGAACAGATATATTAATACATTATTATCAATGAAGGTGCATAGTTTGCATTAGGGTTTGGTCTTTATATTGTACAGCTCTATGCTTTTTTGACAGATGAATGTCATGTATTTGTCATTACAGTATTATACAGTATAGCTTCATTACTCCAAAATTCCCCTATGTTTTATCTATCCATATCTTCCTTCCTCCTTCCAAACCCTTGGCAACCACTGATTTTTTTTACTATCTCCATAGTTTTTACTTTTCTAGAATGTCATATAGTCAGAATCATACTGTATGTGGGCTTTGCAGACTAATTTCTTTCACTTAATAATATGCACTTAAAGTTTCTCCATATCTTTTCATGGTTTGATATTTAATTTTTTAATTGCTGAATAACATTTAATTGTCTGGATGTACTACAGTTTGTTTTTACTAATTTACCTATTGCAGGACATCTTGACTGCTTCCATGCTTTGGCCGTAATAAATAAAGATGCTATAAACATCCATATGCAGGATTTTGTACAGACCTAAGTTTTCAACTCATTTGCATAAATACCAAGGAACATAATTGTTGGATCATATGGTAAGAATAGGTTTCTTTTTGTAAGAAACTGCCAAAATATCTCATAATGTGTCTGTACTATTTTGCATTCCCGCCAGCATAGAATCAGAGTTTCTGTTGCTCCACATCCTCTCCAGCATTAGTTGTTGTCAGTTAATGGATTTTAACCATTTTAGTAGGTGTGTAACAGTATCTCATTTTTGTTTTAGTTTACAACTCTGTGATGACATATGATATTGAATATTTTTTCAGATGCTTATTTAGCATCCATATGTCATCTTTGAGTGCCTGTGCAGATCTTTTGCCTATTTTTAAATTGGGTTATTTGTGTTCTTACTGTTGAGTTTTCAGAGTTCTTTGTACATTTTAGACACAAGTCCTTTATCTGATAGATGTTTTACAAATATTTCCTCTCTACGGCTTATCTTTTTATTCTATTAAAATGCCATTAACAGAGCAGAAGTTCTTCATGCTAATAAAGTCCAACCTATGAATTTTTTCTTTCATGTATAGTACGTGTAATGCTGTATCTAAAAAGTCACCTCCAAACTCAAGGTTGTCTAGATTTTCTCATATGTTTTATTATGGAAATTTTATACTGCCTCAATTTACAATTAGGTCTATGATCATTTTGAGTTATTTTTGTGCAAGTTCTAATGACTTTTTATAGCTCCTTCTCCTCATTTGTAGTCTCATTTTGATGTCAGCCCCTCAAAGACCTTTCCTATCATACTAGCTAAAGCAGTTCCTTATAACCAATTAATGACTAACCCATTATCCTGCTTTTTGCCTAGCATTATCACTATCAAAAATCATATTGTCCTTTGCTTATTTGCATGTTAACTTTTTCTTTGTCTAAAATGTAAGTTGCATGGGGGCCAACATTCAGTCCATCTCATCCTGTTTTCTACCCCTAGTGACTAACATAATGCTTGGTACATATTAAGGACTGGGGAAATATTTGGTAAATAAATAAATGAGTAAGAAATACACTGAACGAAACTCTTAAGCATGTCATGAAATATGTTAAAGACCTTGATTGTGAGTGCCTTTATAATTAACAAGCATGAAAAATTTCTAGGAATGAAAAAAAGAGTACAGAAAAGAAATCAAGATTAATAAAACAAAAAGTACAGCTATTTTGTTTATTTTGCCTGTAACATATGAGGGTTGTCCAGAAAATATCCAGCCATGTAATATGCAAAATAGTGGCATTTAGGGTTGGATTTCTTCTGCAATCATATATTAAGCCCAGCTGAATCTAGAATATGGGCCAGAAGAAGTATGTGACTGTTAGGGAAATTAAATGATTTGCATAGAAGTATTTAGAGTTCTCTGTCAATTGCCAATACATTTTATTTTTGGAGTAGATCTAGTTAATTATTTTGAAAAGTCAGTGGAAGACTCAGATAGATTGCTTCTCCTTTCCACAAAATGTGAATTAGCTCTAACTAATTTTAGATGAGCTTCTATTAAGCAAATAATGGAAAAGAATGTATTTGTAATCTGGGTTAGATTAAATCATAAATTATCATATCTTTCTCCTACTTAGGGAAATAATCATGTGACTCAATCTTTTTATAGTCTCCACTAAATCTTAGATCAAACCAAAAGCCAAAGAAATTTTATCACTGTTTCTTTGGCTGCTGATGGGCCATTAGATAAAGATTTCTTGAGTTTTGAAAGTATCTGTAGTCAGGTTTGCCTGCCTTAGACCAGAGGTTAGTGCTTAGTTTATATTATAGTCATTATCCTCAACATATTGATATATCTAGTGGGACCAACTAGTCATCAATCACTTGAATCATTTTGCTCATTTTTTATAATACACAACCCTTAAAAAATTTAATTTATTTTGGTTTTTCCAACTGAGTCTGAGTATCCATCATTCTGCACATATTTATAAAGGAAGTGAGGGAGAAATATTTACCTTTCTATAGTTTGAAAAAGTACATTAGATTCAACAATACTTATTGGGCAAACTAAGATATGACTAAAATAATTCAAAGCACTGTGGTTGTTACCAAGAAATACATGACAGTTTCTGCATTCCAGATGCTTACTGATTTTTAGGAGAAATAAGATACAGTTAATTAAAAGTTAGAAAGAAAACACCCAAATTTATTTTTAAAATATCTGCTAATTTATTTAGCACTTTGAAATGAACTACTTATTTATTTTATTTTATTATTAAAATTTGGGGGTGATGTTGGTTAGTAAAATTATATGGGTTTCAAGTGTACAATTCTATAATATATCCTCTGTGTTACATTATTTTTAATTGTCACAGTAAATTTTGAAGATGTCATTGATATGATTTTTTTAAATGGGCAAACATATAATTTACTAGAATTTTCATGAAGGCTTCATACAGAAACAAAAATTGCTTGGATAGCATTTTAGGGAATGGTTGAGAGATGGAAAGAAGGGCAAGGACATTCTGGTGGAAAATGATACAGGACATCACATCATTCCAAGAAGAAAGAAGAACCAATGTGACAAAAAACGAATAAGTAGCATTTGTGTTTATTCTAAAAGTAAACAGTGGAGAAATGATGGCTTAATGGATATAAGGAAAGACAGCAAAGTCGAGAGAGAGAGAGAGAGAGAGAGAGAGAGAGAGAGAGGGAGAGGGAGGGAGAGAGAAGAGGAGGGAAGGGGAGAGGAGGAGAGGGGAGGGAAACGACAGAGAATCTTCATTGTGTATTTATGTGCCATTAGATATACCATTAGCTTCTAGGTTTCAACACTAGCGCATGCCACACATGCAAGAACAGTATAGAACCTCATTTTTAAATTCTACTTAGCAGTAATATATTTTTAAAAAGCAAGACATTGCTATGTATAAATGTTACTAATTGCTTTGATTAAAATTTATGATTCAACAAATTAACTATTCTTATTACCTTATGGCCTAAAATTTGGTATCTTGTCATTAGAATGATAGAACCAATTCCTAAAAATTGCATTTAATAACCATTTGCCCAATTTTTTATTTATGGAAACAGTGCTGTTATAAATACAGCCATTAAATATTCGCCTGTTCAATGTGATACGTTTTTAAAACAATTTGGAAATATTTTTAAAATCCACTTTAAATTTAAATTGTAATTGTGAACATTTATGTCCTTAGAGTATCCAAGTAGTATATAGAGAGTAAAATATATATGTTTCTGTTTAAATATGAAAAATCTAAGTAAGCTAGCATATTATAATAAAAGGAACTGCCTAATAAGGTCTTCCTGAAGAGAAATGACATTTTAAAAACTGATATAGAACATTTTAACATTAATGAGATTTTTAGAGATGAAAATAAGCTACACAGTCTAATTCTGCCCCCCACATAAAATAATTGTTTTAGGTATATGCTTTGGATATTTACACATGTGCCTGTTCTTTGCATGGTTATACTGACTAGAATTAGTGAACATAGAATTGGGGGGCAAGGCATTAATGTGCATGTGACTTAAATGAATTATGTTGCTATTTATTTAGTTAAATATCTGTGCTTTCTGAAGCATGCATCTTTGTTTAATGCAGTAAATTTAGTAAAGATTTGGGTTTGCAAAACTATTTCAATTCACCCTACACTAAACTAGAAATTGTAATGCTGTAAGATTTACATTGCATGAACTTTAATTTTCTGATCTATTTGTGGGAGAGGAGGGGATGATCAAATATGTCATGTAGTTATTAGATGAGATTTTTTCCAATTACTTCAAAAGAAGGTTTTCATTCAGGAGAAAGTAATTGCAGCAAAGAGAAAGTCAATGAGAAGCATCTACCCCAAGCACTTTAAACTAGAACTAGAAGTCCAGATATTAAGCACTAATTTATGAAGGGATCTATTATTCTCTAACATTCGATAAAGTAGCTTATCCTGAAATGTTTGCTTAAGGGCATATGTCATTTCCTTATCAGATTCTATGATAAATTAGTGCTAGAAATAGAACTTGGAAAAGAAAAATGTCTTGACATTCAGATCCACGATTATCAGTATGTTCAGTCTCAGTTTTCTTGTCCCATTGGACTCTAAATTTCCTCAAGATAAGAACTTTGTCATATTTATTTTAATTAAATTTATTGGACTGATGTTTGTTAATAAAATTATATTGGTTTCAAGTGCACAATTCTATAATTCTCATACATCACCTATATTTTGCATTGTGTATTCACTACCCAAAGTCAAATTTCCTTCCATCACCATATATTTGATACCTGGACCCCACTCTTTGGTAAACCACTAAACTGTTGTCTGGTGTCATATTTATTTTAGGGTTCCTCAGCACACCAGGTACAATATCATGCATTCAAAACATGTGTTGAATTGAATAATGTTCCCATGGAGCCTACTTACCTACATAAATATTCAATTGTCAAAGTAGACTTGAAATGATAGTGTTATAGAGTATTGGCTGCATCTTAACAACTGCTCTATTAATTCCATTTGCATAACCTTTGTTCAAGTATTTTACAGCTCAGGGCCTCTTTGTGGATCATAATTCAAACATATTTAAAAAGTAAAAAACAAATCTTTTATGGGTATTTTTGACTTTCATAAGAAATGTGATATTAAACTTGTTGGTTGATAAAATGGACAGTGTGTCCTAGGATATAAACTTTCTTTCAGGATGCCAGTATGAGCACTCTGTCACTCTCTGCTTAGAATATATTACACATAATATAAAACAAAAATCTTCAAAATGACGTGCATGGGCCTCTGTGATAGGGCTCCTGAGTACATGTCCATCTTCATCACCAATGAACCCACTTCTTTCAATAGTAAACAGCTGCATCTCTGTTCCAAGAACATCTCAACACGGTGACACCTTAGAACTTTTCATTTACTTTCTATCTACCTGGAGTGCTTACACTTTGATTAGTCCTATGACTGGCTCCATAGTCCTACAGGTCTTGGATTAAATATCTACTGCTCAAGGAAATGTTTTTTGACCAACGTATCTAGCTCCCCACCAGAGTTGTTTGCTATCATATCACCATTTCATTTCTTTCATGAGACTTATCACAATGATGATTATATTCATTGACTATCTTCTCCAACAAAGGGTACATTTTACAAGTATAGGAACCTTTTTCTACCTTTTTTCCTGATAAAATAGTGCCAGGTCAGCAGTGAGAACCTGAATGAATAAGCAAAGTGCAAAAATGTAACATTTAATATCTTAATATAAGCAACAAATTTAATTTGAAGAGGAGGTATAATTCTGATGCTCTTTTGCATTTTGTTTGTCTAAAACCAATTACTAGATTATATTTCACATTGTGAGGCAACCAACTGTATTATTAATAATGGAGACTTGGAGACATATGAAGTTAAATTTTCCAAAGCTAATGATAAGAATTACAAAAGATATCTGTGCATTTTTTTATTATTCAAATAAAAATACCTACATTTGTTTAAAACATTTTAATGTAAATAGGTGCCTTGTGATATCAAATATTTTAAATTTCATATCTGTATTGATTTTAATAATTAGTTTGGGCATAAGTTCACAAATTTGGAAACTTGTGGAAAGTTGATTCTTCTAACGAATTGGAAGAGAGCAATAACTTCAAACAATACATTGAATTCTTATTAAAATAAATCCTATGAGACCAAAAATAAAAGCAAGATTTTGTTTTGTATGAATTTCATTGAGCTCAGCAAGCCTAAAGGTGGAACTTTGAAGAGTTTTCAATATGTATGTGATTCTCATAGTTTCTCTCCCACTTCAAAGGAAATCAGTGAGAATAATTTTATATAAAATAAAGAAATGTGGTATCTTAATGCTCAGTGCTATAAAGTTGACAATATTCCATACTCATACTGAATATTTCTTGCTCTTTTTGAAAATTTTTATCATGCCGTATCATATCTGTGTGTATTTTTACATCGTAATTATTATTTACCAGTTTGTTTTTTTTATTTTTTCATTTATTGAGGTAACATTGATTAATAAGAATTACATAGGTTCCAAGTATACAATTCTACAGTTCATCGTCTATGTATTGCATGATGTGTTCACCTCGCAGTGTCAGTTCTTTTTCTGTCACCATATATTTGACTCCCCCTCCCCCTCTCCTACACCCTCCCCTTGCCCTCAGGTAAACACTAAGCTATTGACTATATCCCTAAGTTTTTGTTTCTTTGTTGCTTTCAGTTTTATTTTCCACATATGAGTGAAGTCATATAGTTCTTGGAATTTTCTGTCTGGCTTGTTTCACTTAGTAGATGATCTCAAGGTCCATCCATTTTATTGCAAATGGCAGTATTTCATCTTTTCTTATAGCTGAGAAATGGTACAGGGTCGGAAATTGTGTTAGCCTTCTTTTGCTTAATACAAACTTAGAATCAACATTTTGGACCTGAAAGAATCACAGAAATCTTGTAGTGCATCACTACATTGTGTGAAGGCCAAATTTGAGGCCAGCTTATATGACTATGTTTGGATCTAAAAATTAATTAGTGGCAGAGCTAGAACCAAAATTCCAGTCTCTTAATATCCACTCCAAAACTCCTTGTGAGACATTATGCAGCTACTTCAACTTGATATATTATGTTTGGTGGCATAAATGGATTTTCTAAATAGGCTGAATAAGCCTTTGCCTTGGACTGACAGATGAGTTGAAAGAAGACAAAAAAGGATCACAGCAGGTTCAGATGAAAAAATGATTGGAGCCACCGTCTAAATCTGATATTGACTCAGCATGAGATGTATAGATGACATCAGCCAATACTCTGAAATGTTTGTATATGGAAGAAAAAGAACATATAGCCTAGCAAAAGCATGAAAGTATATGAGGGGTAATTATTAATAATTATTAATCATTTCAGTCCTCACTAGTCTTCTGTCAGTAAATTGATTTTACTCTACTTGCCTGACTGGATAATTTGTTTGCCTTGCCTGCACCAGTTCTTTGTTGAATTATTATCATAATTGTATGTGTGAAGTGGTTTTCTTGAGAGTGTAAGGACTTTGGTTTGTTCTTGTTAATTTATGGTTTTATAGTAATAAAAACAATTACAATAAACATAAGGGTACTAAATATATTCCTGCTACAAATTAGCACTATAGAGCACTTTACATATTTTCATGCCTTTAAATACTTTAGATATTTCTAAATACATTATATATTTTAGCTCCTTTAATTGCCACAAAATTTGTAAATTTGGCACTTTTATTATCTTCATTTTACAGATGAGAAAACCAAGGAGGATATACTAAGCTACATAGCAAAATAAATTCTGGAGATAATACTCCCAACAACTTTTAAAATATGTAAAATTAGCTTTTAAAAAAGAGAACTTAACACGTTAGCCAAAATTAAGAAAAAGGTTGCATTCCAAACTGATACTTTTTGCTGACATTGGCAGGAATTTTGCTGCTCTAATAGTTTCTATTTAATGAGCAAATTGCCTTAAGTACACATATACCACAGTGGCACTAAGGATAAATATATTTAGCCAATTTCTTTCCCATTTGTGATAATTCTAATACAGCCTGTTTGCAAACAGCATTCTAATTTAACCTGAAAAAAATATAAAACTTAAGAAATTAACATTATATACTTTAAATAATCATTCATTGTAATGTTTTTTTTAAACCATTAATAATAATCAAAATGTATGCTATTGATTTGAAAGTCCTTCATTAAGGAGACTTTCAGACCACATTTAGCAATAAACACCATATGTAAATACACATACTGTGTGTGTGTGTGTGTGTGTGTGTGTGTGTGTATAAATGAGTAGTTTACAGCCTCATATAGCACTCCCCTTTTTTTAGGACATTATACCTGGTAGTGAGTATCCTCTGGAAGAACCTGCTTCATAGGAAGAAACATAAAATTAAGATTCCCTCCTAAGACATTAATAAGCCTCATTATTTTATGTCATAAGGCTTTTTATTCCCCCTTTAGCCTTGATAAATTTTATAAGTCATCCAAAACCCCATTTAATTATCTCATCTCTGATGTTTTCCTTTAGTTTGGTTTCTTTCTCCTTTGACTTTTCCACAGCACTGAGATCTACATAACATATCCAGCAGTCAGTTTTATGATATCTGTGCTGTTATTGTTGATTCTAGCTATTAGACTGTGTTTATTATATAATACACACCTTGCAGGTCATGTCTCTGTCTGATGTTTATTTAATTCCACAGCACTTACAATAGGTAGGGAACTCTCAGGATCCCTCTGGTCTCTTTGTCCAATCAAAAAAGTGCATATTGAATTCTGGTCCATAGTAGTAACATAGGAGGCTTCTAAACTGACTTCCTCCGATGGGCCCACCAAATCCATAGCTATTCTCAGAACAGTTCTCTCTAAAACAAGCTTGTCCAAGCCATGGTCTGCAGGTCACACATGGCCCAGGATGACTTTGAATATGGTCCAACACAAATTTGTAAACTTTCTTAAAATATTATGAGATTTTTTTGCCTCATTTTTTTTTACCTCATCAGCTATAGTTAGTGTTAGTGTATTTTATGTGTGGCCCAAGACAATTCTTCTTCCAATGTGACCCAGAGAAGTCAAAAGATTGGACACCCCTGCATCTAAAAAAAAAAAAAATGCAGAAACTAGCTGAGCAACTCCTACACATCAGGTGAAAGAGAAAAATTCCATTAAATAGGTGACAAAGACTGAAATGCTCTTTCACTATAGACCTCATCCCCAGCACAGCAACATATAATCAGGAGGGAACTCGCAATTTCCAGCTTCTCCCAGAGATGCAAAAGGTTTAAACCCTCTACCTAGTACCTCAGTTTTTAAGACTTCCAACTGAGGCAAGGGCACCCAAAAAACCTAGCCCTGAAATGTAATAGGGTTTGTGTCCATGAAACTAATAAGACTATAGCATCTGTCTCACAAGGACTTCCTGTTCTGTTCCCTCATGGCTGAACACAGTTAGAGGACTTAAATGCCCACACCTAGTCTTTCCTTGAAAGATGGCTATTGGCATATTTTTAAAACTGCTGCCTGAGAATGCCATCTCTACCATTCTCCCGTCCCACTCCAGACGACTGATGTCTTCCTGGAATGAATTTATACTCAAGTGTAGCTAGACTTACCAAGAAAAAAAGGAAGAGTACTCAAACAAATAAAATTAGAAATAAAAAAGAAACATTATGATTGATGCCATACAATGCAAAGAATCATAAGACCACTATGAATAATTGTATTTCAATAAATTGGAAAACCTAGAAGAAATGGATAAATTCTTGGAGATATAAACTTACTATTGCTAAATCATAAAGATTATAGTTCATAAAACTGTACTGTATAAGAGATATTTGCTTTGAAAGTAGAACTTAAGTGTACTCACCAAAACAAACAACAAAAAAAGATAAACAGGTAAAGTAATGGATGTGTTAATTAACTAGATGGGTGCAACTGTTTCACAGTGTATACATATCAAATCACCACAATGTACACTTCAAATATATTAAAATTTTCTCAGTTACACTTCAACAGCTGATTTTTTAAAGCACATATTTATTTGGGTAGTAGGCATGCTACTGATTTACATAAGGAAGCAAAAACTGAAGAGTTTTCCTCTTTGAAAGGATTTGGTTAGTGCTCTGTTGAGATCTATAGATACAGAAAGTTAAAATATGTATTAGGTTAAATATGACTGATGCCTTCAATGGACAAGAAAGTCTGTTGTTGAAACAACTAGTCCAACTTCATTAACAAATTATGTTTTATCACAGAATCTCCAGTGATTTCAAAATGTTTATATTAATGTTTATCTAATGTATTTCTTTAAAATTCATGTAATGCCTCAAATGATACTCTAACAGGACTAGTGTTTATTTTTCATGATTATAGTTTGTCCTAATATTTCTTGACAAAATACTTTAGAATAACTAAAAATTAATAATGTACCCATGTATGAATACTCCCCATAATAGCCTTCCTAGTATATATCACCTTCTTGAATCCTGTCTCTTTTATTTCTTAGTTGAATCGTAACTACTTTAAAAGTCTGTGTTTTCTAATTATTTTAGAGTTACTGAATTAGCTAGAAATTAAGGCTAGAAAGATGAAATTAGTGATTAATAAATCAAGTCATTCAGACAGATGTTTAAATCACATTCATTTTTGAGTAAGATTTCTTAAATCTCATGATTACACTCACAAAAATACTATATTATGCAATTATTAGTTGCCTTACTCATCTTTCCTCTGCACATACTTGTATTTAGCAATGCCAGCGCCTTGTATGGCCAGCTGGTACTTTCTAAACCATTTTCTATTGATTATATTCTTCCAAATGTTGACTTTGAATGATTGTTGAACTCTATGCATATATGCATTTAACATGCTGTCTAAAACTAAAAATAACTCTACTCTTCACATTTTTTTCTTTTATCTTTATTATAAGACACCAATGGTTTTTTTTTTTTCTGTATCCCATTATATAATAGAAATGGATTGTGAAATAAAATATATGTTGACAACTCAGAGATTTATTATTATATTTGATATAGTCACATAATATTGCATGGTTCACTGAATCCAAAGAGATTAAATCTCCTTAAAAGGAATTAATCTTCTCAGAGTGGTATTTTTTTTTTTTTTGGTCAGCATGGCTTGGTCAGACCATAATTAAGTGTGGGCTTTCTGAGATTGCAACACTTTTTTCTGTTCATCTACTTTAGGCAGATTTTTTTTGAGTCTTAATATCTTAAAGTATTGATTTTCTGTCTAATCATTGTTATTGAATGCATTCACATTAGTGCATTTCAATGAAAGTATCAACATCAATAGAAAATTACATTTTGGAAGTGGATTCGATTCAGGTACTTGTAAAACCAGTGTTTGCATAAATTAAAAAGTCCAATTTTTATGAAACTTCTTAGAGAACCTAGCTCTAATCTGAACAGTGAGCACCTGTCCACTTGAGTTCATGATTTGCCATCTATCAACCTTTACTGTGGGTGACACCCAGGCTGAGTAAACAGCAAACCATGGACTTCATCACAGGAACTCCATTGAAGGCCTGATGTTTGACCATGTATAGTCCATCCTTATCTGACTATAAATAGCCTACTTCATACCTATACATGTCTCCTCCTTCCCCCAAAGAAAGGGAGTTTATCAGACAAGACACAGTCATGCTTACGTGTGATCGTACTGCCTTCCCCAAGATGCTTGTCTGATGCCAAATTACAGACCCAACTGGATTGAACTACTGCATATGTAACCAACATAATGATTGCTCAAATACACACTTAATTCTCTTGCCTCACAGAATGGAGAATGCTTGGTTTATTGCAGAATAATGGCTGTGCCCATATCCCTTTGTGCGTACATATCCCTTTGTGTGGATCTAGACAGGGTCACAGTGAAATATGCCCAGGATTAGGTGAAATCAGGACCACACACTATGGTGAGGTTGAGGGTAGAGAGTTGGCACCCAGAACTAGCATTAAAAGTTAGTTCATGTGCATGATAGGTAGTGGTCACGTTCACTAAGTCACTGTACTTTTGAGATCAGAATCTCTGCTTTTAGCATCACTTTCTGATGATGCACTTACCACCTAAGGAAAGAAAATAGGCAGGGCATTTCACAGCAGATGAATCTGAGGGATAACTAGTTGATCATTGCATGCTTTATTATACAACAAATTTTCTGCTCACGCTCATACCGTGAGGAATATATATATATATATATATATATATATATATAAAACTTTGCAATTATAAACTTACTCCACAGTCTAATGAAACACCTTTTCTAATTAGCACTTACCAAGTATGTTTTTCTGCATCTTACCCATAGTAAACAATCCTTAAGGGATCTGAATATCCTCCATTCCCCATCTTTTCTTAATTGGGTGACCAATCTGTTACACATTCTCAAGCAATTTTCTTAGCCATCTTCAGTTAATTTACCTTTTTATAAGTTCTCTTTAATTAGCTAACTTTAAAATGTGTTGTTCTTCAAGTAATAATGATATCCTCACTCTTTTGTGGCCAAAATGCACAACTGAACTTCTCAGTCTGCATAGTATGCTTAAAGACAGGGTGAAACCTACCCTCTTATCTCCTACTCTTTTGTTTTATTAGAAAAATGAAACAAATTATCACATGAAACAGGTAAATACTGGCTGCATACATTTTTAAATGAAAAATTGTAAACATTCAAGGATAAAAACATTTCCATACTAATAAGTTGAATTATTCAAAGAAAAGAATAACATACTTTACGTGAGTTTTAGTGCGTGAATAATTTCCTTTATGGTGAAAATGATCATGTTTAATGATGTGAATCATATATTTTAACAGTTACGATAAATCTCTTAAACCCAAACTGAAAATTATGTGTCAGAAGCTTCCAAATTAAAAACAAAAGAAATGCCCTCCTAGGGTGGGTTAATAATTTTTAGAAATGTATTATCTCTCAGTTCATGCTCTTGAATACTACTTGGTAAAATTACCTGCTGCACTAATGTGTACTTTATTTTCATGCAGAGGTAAAGGTAATTCATTATATCCTTTTAATAATTTGAATCCAAATGGCTACGGAGAGAATAATTTTCATCCTAGGTAAATTTGGTCATATCCCCAAGACATACAGGGGCCTGACATTGAGCCCTTTGAATGGGGTTCTTGGTATCATATGTGTTTAATGTAGATCTAATAGACTCCAGACCAGATTAGACCACTTCTAAGTGCTCGTGGGCAGAAACCTGTCTACTGGCCTCTTTTGATGTGTTCTGGCCTGCTAGATGCACTGGTTTCTAGAAATGTGATCATCCACACTAATAACATTTTATCATGGTGTGGAACCCATGTCACTGGGTTATTATTTTACTTGAATAGCAATCTATCCTTAAGAATATAAGTGATTTAGATGTATTTTTTAGAAGTATTGTTCAGTTATTTGAACCAAAAGTTTCTTTAACTTTCAATGTGTGCAGTTTATTGCATTTTTTAGTATTTTTATTAAAATGTAGCTAACATATACTATTATATTAGTTTCAGATATACACTGTAGTTATTAAACATTTATATACCTAAAAAAGTGATCACTATGATAAGTCCAGCAACACTATACTATACTATCACAATATTATTGACTATATTCGCTATGCTGTACATTATATCACCATGAATTAATTTGTTTTATACCTGGAAATTTGAACCTTTTATTCACCTTTGCCTTCCCCCCCTTTCTAATTTTTAAATTGCAGTTGACATTCAATATTATTTTATATTAATTTCAGGTGTATAGCATAATGATTTGACATTTATATTATTTAAGAAGTGATCCCCCTGACTAGTCTAGTACCCACCTTGCACTATATGTAGTTATTACCATATTACTGACTATATTTCTTATACTTTACTTTATATCCCTATGACTATTTTGTAACTACAAATTTGTATTTCTTAAATCCTTAACTTTTTTCACCCTGCCCCCCAAACCCCCTCTCATTTATCACCCCAATAAATCTAGTACCCATATGATGCCATACATACTTATTTCAATATTATTGACTATACTTACCTTACATCCCCATGACTACTGTGTAACAACCAATTTATACTTGTTAATACCCTCCCCTTTTTCCCCCACTCTCAATGCCCCTCCCATCTGGCAACCATTAAAATGGTCTCTGTATCTCTACGTTTGTTTCTGTTTTGTTTGTTTATTTTGTTCTTTAGATTACATTTATAAATGAAATCATATGATATTTGTCTTTCTCTATCAGATTTACTATACTCAGCACAATACTCTCTAGGTTGATCCATGTTGTTGCAGGTGGCAAGATTTCATTCTTTTTATGGCTGAGTACTATTCCACTGTAAGTATGAGTACCACCTCTTCTATAGCCATTCTTCCATTTAGGGACGCCCAGGTTGCCTTCATAGCTTGACTGTTGTAAATAATGCTACAATGAACATATACATGCACATGTCCCATCAAAGTAGTGTTTTGGGTTTTTTTGAATAAATACCCAGAAGTGGAATTACTAGGTCCTTCTTTGTCTCTTGTTATAGCCTTAGTTTTAAAGTCTGTTTCATCTGGTATAAGTATTGCTACCCCCAGTTTTTTGTTGTTGTTTTCATTTTCATGAAATACCTCTTTTCATCACTTTACTTTCCCATCTGTGTGTGTCATTGGATCTGAAGTGAGTCTCTTGTGGGCCACTGCGTATGTCTGGGTCTTGTTTTCTTATCCATTCAGCCACCCTATGTTTTGTGATTGGAGCATTTAATCCATTTACATTTGAAGTAATTGTTTAAATTACACAGATAAGTGGTGGTGGGAAGAGAGGAAATTCCATCAAAGTGCAACAGCATAATGAAGGCATGAATAAGAAGTAGTCAGGAGACCCAGAGAAGTATTGACCAAGCCAGAGGGTATACAC
>PVJL010009781.1:0-54316 GCA_004026885.1 Lyroderma lyra | reverse complement strand
TTGTTACTGCACTCTTCTGAATATTCTCTTTGCACCTGTTATGCTCAAACAAACAATAAAATAAAGAGATACATAATTCACTAGTTATCATATGTTTTTGGTAATTTTTTTGCATTTATTTTAGGAAAATCACCAATTGTGTTGCTATAATCAATATTTTCACATAATTTGGGTTCTATTTACAACTATGACAGATTAGTATTATTTCTCAGGACATTGTAGCTCTTTGATGGTTTACTTTAATTAATTTCCATGTAGAGAATCTTCATTTTTCTGAGAGCAGAACCTGAAATTTTTTATGACATTTTTAAAGGATTTTTTTTTTTATATTTTGAAATTAAACATGACTTTTGCATATTATTTTTAAACATTGTAATGGGGTAATACATGGTAAATTATCACTGAAACTATTGCAAAATGTTTTAAATAGAGCATACAAATTACTATCACCTATATAGTAATTTCACCTCCTCTTATAGGTCCATACAGTATTTAGGTTCTGTTTAAACATTTTTCAAAACTGAGACATTATTAAAAATTTTTAATGTACTGTCTTGCTAATTATTTTTAGCTTACTCTCCAGTCAAGACTTATTTGATCTATAATGTCTAGAAAACTGTCTCTTTAGAAATTAGATAATTTGTATGTTAATCTTCTCCTTTATAGTCATACGATAGTTTCATGTTCTTCTTACTTCTATATATTTTAAAGGAATGTCACTTTTGTGCATATTTTATGTGTAGATTCTTACAATTTAGAAAAAACATTTTTCTAAATTAAAAATAGTAAATTCTTTTAAAAGTGAAATATCAGCTTTGTTATTTTTTATTTAAAAATAAATGGAACAAATTCAAAATTAGTTCTATTATTCATGCAAGTCCATGAGTCACTCTTTATTTTGTTGCTTAGCTTAATTATTCTAGAGTGCCGTGAATTTTTCTAAATGGAATCTAATTGCTCGAACAGATTTGCGTTAATATTTTGTCATATGTCTGAGAGTTCTTAGGAAGAAATGCAGCAGGGAGGGAGCCAAGGGAATAAATTCCTCAGCCTCACTCTCTTCCTTCTTCCTGGTCACCTGCCCTAGTTCCCTGTTGGCCAAACCCAATAAAAGCCAGAAGCTGTTGGTTGCAGCCCAGAGCCCAGAAGTCCCTCTCAGGAACTTGGGTGGTGTACACATTCTCCAGTTGCTGCAGGTGCTTCTGCTAAAGGCTTACACCTCCACCCTTCTCAAGAGGATTACCTTGGGTAATTGAGATCACCTTACCTGCAGGTGCCTGGGAGTTACATACCCTCTGACTGACCGGGAGGTGCTACAAGAAAGGGTTTTGTTTTCACCTCACATTGGAAGAGGCTGTGTCACAATTTAGACTCCAGGGCTCCCATGATCATATCAAAGTCAGATTTCTTCACCCAAAACCACCTTCTTCTGCAACTCCTCCCCATTCCTTAGCTGCCTCCCTCACTCCCCTGTTGCTTTCTCCTAAAAGCACTCATTTAACATACAGGCATTCCTCACTTAACGACTGACTTTTGTTTCGACAACTAGGTCATTAAAGGAATTGGTCGATAAGTGAAGAGCTTAAAGGCAGATGTCTTGTGGTGTTATGTGGTGTCATAGGATATGCATTTTTCAATAGATATCACGTGACACCGCACTTATAAATGAAATACAATGTCTTGCGTGATTGCAAATGCTTTGTGTAATGAATACTAACCAACTGCAGGAACCAGACAAAGACTGAGAAAAGGGTTTCCTGAGATTCACCAGACAGAGAAAGGTGATTCCCCAGGCTGGAGAACTGGTTTTAAGTCCAAGCAATTGTTAAACAAGTAGGTCGTTAAGTGAGGAGTGGCCATATCATGTATATTCAAATCCCCATCTCAGGGTCTTTTTCTAAGGAACATGACATAAGAAAGAACAGGAGCCTATAAGACATAGTCACAGCGATCAACCTCTGTATTAGAGAGAGAGTGAAGAAAGGTGGAGAGTAAATCTGAAGACTTGCTAATGAGATTGCCAGGTCATACTTAGTCAGCAAAGATATATGTACCCCAATGTTCATCACAGCACTATTCGTGATGACCAAATTATGGAATCAGCCAAAGTGTCCTTCAATAGATGACTGGATAAAGAACCTGTGGTACATATGCACAATGGAATATTACTCAGCCATAGAAAAGATGAAATAGGGCCATTTATGACAACATGGATGGACCCTGAGACCATC
This sequence comes from Lyroderma lyra, assembly GCA_004026885.1. Taxonomy (NCBI): domain Eukaryota; kingdom Metazoa; phylum Chordata; class Mammalia; order Chiroptera; family Megadermatidae; genus Lyroderma; species Lyroderma lyra. Next base: position 52,085 of record PVJL010009781.1, on the reverse strand, counting down.
ATGCAAAGTAAAATAATCCAGACAGAAAGAACCAAGAACCATAGGATTTCACTCATATGTGGAACACAAAGCTGAAAGGAACAACATAGCAAAAACTTATGAACACAGTCAATAGTTTAGTGGTTAGTGTTTATCTGAGAGTATGGGTTTGGGGGGTGGGAGAGAAGAGACAGGGTCTCAAATATATGGTGATAGAAAGACAACTGACTCTGAGTGATGAACACGTAACACAACACATAGATGATGTATTGTAAAATTGTACACCTGGAACCTTTGTAATTTTTACTAACCAATGTCACTGCAATAAATTTAACAACAAAAACAGATTTTCTAATGAGAGATAGCTATCACACAGGAATATCACACAGCTGTGGGGACACTACTTGGTACCCATCTAAAATACATCACTTTAGTCTCTCTTACTAATAGACCCTGACTGTGTTTGAGACAAAAACTACTAAATTTCTCACTATTTCTAGAAGCTAGGGATGACTACATATCATAGTTCAGGCCAATGAGATGTAGATAGAAGTCTCAGGGGGAGATTGTCTCTTCCTAATTAAAAAGACAAAGCTACCCTAGGAGAAAGGCATTTTGCCCTTTTCCCCTCCCCCTTTCCTCATGCCTGGAACACAGAATCCGGAAGCCTGGAAGGGCAATAGCCATCTGGTGACCATAATCTGAAAAACATGAGGACAAAAGACAATATGTTAAGATACCTTAGTAGAAAGAGATTCTGGGTCCCTGTTGTGCCCGTCTGAACTGCTTAGCCTTAGATTTCTGGGTGTTCAAGAAAAAGAAAACCTCTTTCTAAGCCACTCTTTGATTTTCTGTTATTTGTAGCTGAACTCAATCTGTTACAGCAGCCATTAAAAGAATAAAATAGAGGTATATTTGAGACTCAGATTTTTGTTTTATCAGAGCAACACCTATCTCTAACTTAGCACCTTTAACTGCTAAGCATTTAGTTCAGTTTATGACTCACGTGCTGAAAACTGAAGACAAGCACTCTGGCAGGGCCTATCAGTCTTAGAATCCTGCACAGGGACACGATTCTGTAGCCTGAGACAAAATATCTGGAGAGTGTAGAGGCCACTCGGCATGCTGAACAATTTTAACAGGTGCAGGAAAATTCGTCAAATGAAAATGGGCTGAGGCTGAAGTTATTCTCTGTGTCTCATCCAAAAATGTGTCTGGGAATTACTGACCAATGTAAACGCTCATGGCTCTGGTTTCAAATCTTGCCCGAGAGAAGAAATAAGTCTTGTCACAACGAAGTATCCAAGTGTCTTTTTGGCAGATAGTGCTCATATTTTGCAGGAAGAATAGTTTTCTGGGTCAAGAAACATTTATATTATATGGACACAGACATAACTGCCTTATTTAAATAGCAATATACAATGTGATAAGTGTTAATACTTCTGACAAGTGTTAAAATTGAGGATCTATTTTTTTAAAGCCTTCTGGGTAACATCTCTTTGTCTCTGTGATTTGTACATAATTTTATAGTCAAGTACCAGGAGCAATAGCTCTGGGTTTGAATTGAATAATTTGGGGATAGGAGAATCAGGAGAAGTAACTAGGTAATAGTTACCAAAATCAATTTATCACATCCTACATTAATGTGCAAAAGAGACAACTTTCCATAATTTTCAGGCAGAGACAATGAAATGCTGTTCGGTCCAAAAAAGATGTTGTACAAGATGCTTTGATGAGCCCTGTTAATATGAGAAGTAGACCATCAGAATAAATACAGCACACCCAGAGACACAGGATGATTACCTCCTACAATATTTTACTTATTTTATAGTTAGAACCCAGTGTTCCCTTTAGCTTTGAACATGATGTGTGTTATGGTTGGAAACCAAACTGAGCCAACATATATATGCAAGAGAATAAATGCTAAATGATGTAAGAAACCTGACTCCTGGAGAGCATAATTTCTGGATGCAAAATACTATTCTGAAGGGAAATTTTAAACTCCATTCTTGCCAACTACAAAAACAATGAGTCTGACTGGTGTGTGAATCAAAACATTTGACTGATGTGCTTAATGTAATAATAACCACATGGAGAAGCAATTTGTGAAGAAACGCTCTTTTTTTTTTTTTGTATGTGGGTAGTTCCCTGACTGTGAATCGAACCCAGGCCACAGCGTTGACAGCGTCAGCGCCGAAGCCTTAAGCCACTACACCACCAGGGAACTCCTAAAACACTCATTTTAGACAAGAAATGTTTGATTTCCTTTTTATGCTCTCTAATACTCCAAAAATTTATACCCAAGGTATAAATATAGTGAAAGACAGAAGAGGATTCATCTTGTAGTCAAGAGTGGATGGCCTACTTCTTCTCTCATTCATTCATTCAAAACAGATAATGACACTTAGTATGTGACCAGCTAAGTATATAGGAATTCAAATACATAACTAGCAAAATTCCTCAAAAAACTTCCAGGCAATTTATGGGTAGGGACACATCTATAAGTGAACAATTTTAATTACAAACATATCCAGACAACAAGCATACTTAGCAGGGCTGTGACACTCATGGTACAACTCCAGGGGGAAATGGAGAGAAAGAATTTCAAAAAAAGCTTTACAAAAATATTTGAGTAGAATATTGCTTACTGAAGGTAAGAAGGGAGTATCAAATAAAATGCCACACATAGAATATATAAATGGACCTGGGGAAAATTGTAAGCCCAAATCTCTAAAGGTAGAATGAGGCTTGATAATGAAAGCTGTTGCTTGGTACTTAAGAATTTAGACTTTAAAGGTTGCTAGGCCCCATGGAAGGATTTTGAGCATGTGGCACAATCAGGTATGTATTTTAGAAACATGACTTTGACAAATGTGGTTATGTTGGAGGAGAGGGAAAGTAGACACAGAGACAGATGATATACAATATAAAAGAAATGGGGAGAAACTGGACTAAATCGCTGATTTAGGTGATAGAATAGATAGTACTGAGAGACACCTACGGCAATGGGTAAAAAAGGTAAATTGACAATGTTTTTTAGATTTCTACTTTGGAGGTTTAGGTGAATGCTATGGCATTCAATAGGACATGTGAAGAAGAGAACAGATACATAGAAAACAGTACAGAGGATAGTTCAATTATGGTCCTAGAGGACACATTGGTAGAATTTTCTGGTTGACATTTGGAAATATAGAGATGAACTTCAAAAGAATGCTAAAAAATGGAAAGTCACTGGGAATAGGAGTCGAATTTAAAGTAAAAGGTTTGGATAGAATCTCTCATGAAAATTAATATTGAAAGGAGAAGAGAATTAAAAATAGTTTCTTAGAAAATATTCTATTTGCAAGTCAGACAACAGATGAGAGGATGCTAATTTTATTTTCAATCATTGCATCTGACTTACCTGTGTCCCTTTTTGTGTGCATTTATTGTTTGTTTAAAGTTTTCAACCTAGATTCAATTCAGTTGAGCAGCATAATAGATTAAAACCTGGATTTGAAGACCATTTCAGTAAATTGGACTAAATATTTTTAGATGGGTTTCAATATGAACATGTATTAAAATATTGTGCATATTGTTCTGCATTTGTATTGAGTTCCAACAATTTTGAAAGAAAAGATAGAATCCTCTGCATAGTAACTTTATGAAAATGTTTTTGAGAAACCTCCCCAACTATTCAGGAGCTTTAACATAGTGTTAAACGGTTCTGTGAGTGACCACAACTTAGATTACCAATTTAAGAATGAAAATCTGATGATATAAAGAATATGTAAATCTGTCTATGAAAAGACATCACATCTCTAGGTAAGCAGATTTCAAAAAATATTTACCACTGGGTTAATAGTCTTTCATACTTCTAATTTTCAGAAAACCTCAGATGAAATATTAAGAAACTACAGCATTCCAATCTGGGGAATAATAAGAACAACAACATTTGTTAATTCAAAAAGAAAATTTTAACTGAAATAGCTACTTCTTAGATATGACACTAATAAGTTTCATGCTAACTAAACTAACCTATTGGTCTAGGACAACGAAGCTTTACTATCGACAGTTTGCAATAGCTGGGTAAAAGTAACTAATTTACTTTGCTCTTACAGTAATACACGTAAGAGAACCTTAACATTAATATGCCTTCTGGTGAGACATGTTCTAAGCTTTAACATTAACATTATTTTCCAAATATTTTTCTGCCCCCAAAAATAATTTATAAATTTTCTTTTTATATATCTAGTTTTATATACCACGTTAACTCATTTGATACTCAAAGAACCTATAGCATAGACAAAGCTGATATAAATATTTCAATTCCAGATATGGGGAAACTGAGACAAAATAATAATAAATACAATGTTAAAACTAACAACTTTGCAAAACTTAGCATGTTGCAACCACTGTGCTATGAATATTTCTTTACTAAAATTTCACAGCCAGCTATAGAGTTAATATTAATTTTGTTTTCAGCTTCCGGATGAAGAAACTGAATTTTGAAGCACTTTGGGAACTTTTCCAAGGTCACATAGCTAATGAATGTTAGAAAGGGACCCAACTATATTTGTCAGGTGCTGAATTTCATGTTCTTAACCTTTATTCTACTTTCTGGACTTGAAATAGCTTTGAAGAGTCCCTGTAGAGGAAGGCTAGTTAAGAAAAAGCTAGAGAATCTATACTGTACAGCAACTGTGAATCACTTCAAGGCATACAGCTACTGAAGAGATAATTGTGATTGAATCCAGGTTCCTGACTCCAAATTATGGGACCCTGAATTCAAATCTTTGTAGAATACCTTAAATATAATACTTGTCACAGTTGAGTTATGCAAATGACTAAATTCACACCCACTTGTAAACTTCATCGGTCAGACAGAAGAGTAATTGACAACTTTGGATTTTGATTTTCATGCCATTATATGATTATCTATGCTGACACCTAGAGTAGTTGAATTTATTTAACACTGAGGTGGACACTGTGTCATTTAAGAACAGTTGACAAAATTTTACTTGAATCGTAACCTAGAAGAATTATGACAATAATGACAATGTCTATTGAGTGCTTCCTATGTCCCATGCACTGAGCTACCATATTTTGCTGGATATAATGCATTCCCATGTATAATGCACACCCACATTTTTGGCTCAAACTTTCAGAAAAAGAAACCTTTTGTTTTAATTTTTTAATTCAAATTTTTATTTGTTTATATTTAGGTATTTGTTTCTTATATTATAAAAAATTTAGCATTTATTTTTAAATATATTATGGTACAAGAAATTTTATATAACAATTATAAAGCACAAGAACAGATACATGGTACAAGAAAATTTATGTATAAAATTTTTTATATAGAAAACTGATTATTATATTACAGGGTATTATTTTGCATGTGGATATCATTATTGATTTGTAGAGTTACACTTTTAACTCATAAGCATAAAAAAAATTTATAGAGATATGTCATTAGTACTACTCATGTATAATGCGCATCCTTATTTTTCCCTCACAAATTTGGGCAAAAAAGTGCACATTATACACGGCAAAATATGGTATCTGATTTATAAACATTACCTTATTTAATCTGCAATATCCCTGGGTATTACATTAAAAGTCTTTAAAATATATTTAAATTTCAAGAGGCATCAGGTTTTCAAGGGTGTCAATGTCCAGGAAATAAAATAGGGCTTCAGATGTTAATAAAACATCCAAGAGTTTTCCAGAAGCAGTAGATAGGGTTTTCCAACAGAGCCTGGTGGAAACCAATTGCTGCCTGATGAAAACGCATTCTTGTCTTTCCTGGACTGGGAAGGTGACCTGCTAGCACTGTGACATGCCGAGTGAATGGCTCAGCCCAGGCCTTTGCTGGGCAAGATGGATTTTATCTTGGTGCTGGCTGTGCTTCTGAACCAGAACTGCATTTCCAGCCCAGTGAACCCCTGAGGCAGTATCCTTTCAGGGCAGTCACCTATAAGTTCGGAGAGTCTTGCATTTTGAAAAGTGCCATTATGAAGAACAAAGAGAAAACATTAGAACTCAGTCCCATCACTAGCCGCAAAGTACTGGGAAACTACAGAGTGACTGTCTATTGTTATTCAGTAGGCAACTGCACGTATGAAACCATCTGTTTGCTCACCTAGTGGTTGTGTATGAAGAGATGTAACACTGTCCCTTTGGTGAGTGTACACGAGCATAATATTACATAGAACTCTTTCCCAGGCGGTTAATTGAACTCATTGGAAATGCAGCATACTAAATGATCCCTCCTGAAAGTAACATGCAATCATTTCTTTGGCAAGCTTGATTAAATGCCCTCTTCCTGTACAAATTTTATATCTGTGTCCGAATTGTAGGTATCCATTTCTGATCATTGAACAGAGCACAGACTGCTTGATCCATCTCTAGTGTAGGTAAACTCAAGTACCAGCAGTTTTCTTCCTGCTCTGGGGCACTGCAAAGCTTCAAGGGGGTACCATGCTCATGCACTGTGTCTGGTTATGCTCTAAAGGATGTTATACTACATACATAGGCTATGTGACCGTGGCCCACTCCCCAATACACTGTACAGCAGGATCTTGTTCTTCCTTGGGGATAGGAGAACAGGCTAACTAAATCAGGCCTTTTTTGTAAGTGAAACACAGAACCACTTTACTGAGCAGAACAATTTACACTGGTTAACAGTCTCAGAGGATTATCACTCTGCCTATCACCAGGAATAAAAGTCAAACACTTCTGCTCATTGCATGTTAGTATTGAAGTCGTTAAAGAAAGCATTGGATACAACTAAGCTTTACTCACATAGAGAAAGACAGAGTGAGATCAGCTTTAATAGTGGGTGTCAGTCTCCCATGGCCAGTGAGTCTCTCCACGTAGCAACTGACCTACTAGAACCCTTCTTACGCTGCAGTGGAAGGACCCTATGCCCTCCCTATGGAGGGCAGAGAACTAGGGTTGGCAAAGTGCTGTATCATGCACACGCTTAAGCAAAACAAAGGAACATACACTGACCTTGAAACAGGGAATGCTATTCCCACACAAGGCAACAAACAGCACAGGCTGTGTGGCCTCTCTATCTCTTACTAAGGAAATGGTCCAGGCTCAAGGTCCATTTTTATGTGGCATAGTGTGAGTCCACTGCATGCACAAGAATGCCTTTCCCAACACACCTCAATCCCACCCCATTACCAAATGACCTCCTCAGGAAAGAAGAGGAATCAGATTTTCTGAATGATCTTATCTTACATTTTCCTCACTCCCATCACCTACTACTCGGGCACACTGATGATACATGCTGTCCATCTGAAGGTTGAACGATCAGTAAGACTTAGTTTACAGGGGATTCCTGTGTGGACTTGGAAACTGGAACAGACCCTCAAAGCAGAGTCCAATAGAAAAGCTAAATTGAAAAGTAGATTCCAGGGATGGTGTAAATAAAACAAGATGAGGAGCATTTAGGTTCAAAGTTGCCATTTGCTCCATCAGCGAGGTGGAGATGTGCTTAAACTAGGACACATGTAGTAGCTTCTGCTGCAGTCTTGCCAATCCTATGCATGTGGCCATTTCCCTAGTCACTGCAAGAGAAGAGCTCCTTCAGCCACATAGACATGTAGCAGGTTTATGGAAATTATTTAGTTGGTTTGTGAATCGATTTGACATTGGTTTTTACTCATATATACATGAAAACTATGAGGAAAAAGCAGCAAAAAAAAAAGTATCTTGTCTTAAAAAAGTAAAAATCAGGTTCAGAAATTAACAGTAAAAATAGTGATTGTTTTAAAACCATAGTTAATTTACAATAAACCTAGGAAAGCAGTCCTACCTAACCTTTAGATTCGGTGAGACACCCATTGTCTTTCTAATGAAGTCTCCTGCTTAACTTTGTTTGAATAGGATTTGTCATTTGCAAACAAAAGAATATCAGCTAACACACTGGGATAATGACCTTTGCCTTGCAGGTTTCTAATAAGTTTTAGATTATTTTTTGAAAAAAGGATTGGCACACAGTAGGCATTTCATAAATGGTGCCTGTTATTAGCAGGGTAAATTGATAATCTTGGATTTACCTGCTTTATCTTTTCACATTTTATCTTCAAATGAAAAACAGGCAAAGGCTTTTCTTTAATGTTGGAACCACAGAAAGAATGATGGATTAGTGGGAGAGGAAGGGGGCATAGGCACAGAAGCAAAATCAATGCTGGTGGTCAAAAGGTAATGGATGTCAAAGCTACATCACTCTCATGGCATACTCAGTTATCTTGTCATGTTAAATCCAGATGTAGTTTTTTTCACAACATGTGGTGCCAAGCTGAGAGTTTACTTCTCAGAAAAATACTGATTTTATAAAAGCTCCTTTCTTAATTCATAAAAAAGCAAATGAAATTTCAATTCAACTTCCAAGAAAAATGTTAATTCTGTTAAAGGCCATAGTGCTTAGCAGTCTAATAATAAGCAATTGAGTAATTAACGTTTTGGGGATAAGGAAGACTATCCCATAATATTGTTAGGCCAGCCATATTGAAAATAAATGAAGAATATTTCTGATTACATTTCTTTTTTTTTCCATTGATTTCAATGATTGAAGGGTTGAATTTTAATTATTTTATAATTATTTTGCAAAGTCGTGAAGTTAAAAACCAGGTATTTAAACATGAAAGAACTATATACTCACACTTGACTATGGGTCTTAGTGTATATTAAGCTGAATAGAGTAATATCATTTAAATATGCATATTAAAATGTAGTCCCTTTAAATATATTCATATGAATTAATTCAAGTTGTCAACCTTAAAAATTGTCTTCTTTCTCTCTTTGGAAAAATGTATAAAATAAATAATAACATCCACCAAGGAAAAAGAGTGTTTGGTAAATTAAAGTAATAAACAAATGCTTTTGTGTTCTCTGTCACATATTTTCATTATAGCCATGGAGGCATCGTGGTTTCATTGTGTTATAGTGAAGGCAGCTTTAAGCCTTCAACCTTTATTAAAACGTTGAAGAGTGGACTTTCTAAATGTGCTTTCTAAATAAGTTGAGGAAGTTTACCTTAAATAGAAAAAATTATTTGTTCTTGCATGCCTGTGATAACTAACATCTACAGTTCCCTTTTAAAAATCTCTCATGATTTGAAAAAGAAGCAAGATGTCTGAATTTTTGGAAGATCCATAAGCAATGCACTGAAAGCAACCCTCTACAGTTTACATCTAGTACAGTTTCTAATCAGTAGAGGGCTCCCTCGTCTGTACAAGACCCACATTACACACGCATAGTCTGTACAGGCAGCGTCACACACATTGCACACACATGTGCACGCACACTCAAACCTCCACACACACATTCTCTCTCTCTGTCTCTCTCTCTCACCAAGATGAATAAAGCTGCCATTTTTATTGTTTTCAAATCACCTTTAATATCAGTTTATTTTAAAGCTTAAGGAAATGAATGCAAAGGCAGCACCCACTGGCAATATGTTAAAACATTCTCTACCTAAAAATACTGATAGGTGTTTACAAATTTCCTTCATTTCACTGTGACATTCCACAGCTCTGATGTGCACTTGGCTGCTTTCCTGAATTCACACATCTCTCTGTTTGCTCATGTGCTTGTGCATTTTGCAGAAGTGTCATTACCCAAGCTTTGCAAAATAACTAAATCTTCTAAGTGATGCTGCTAAGGCTGTGTCTTCAGTTTGCCCTCCAAAAGTTGAACGTACAAAGAAAAAATTAAAACCTAACAAACAAATCCAACTAGCAGTGTTTGATAGAAGTCACTGAGCACAGCTATATTTTTCTCCTACTGAAAAATAGATGAAGATATCCTAGCTGGGTGGCCTTTTATTTGGGAAGGTTTTTTTTGTTTTGTTTTTTGGGAGTTTTTTTTCTTTCCCCTTGGCCTGTAAGCTAGTTAATTCACTGATCCAAAACAAAAAAATGCCAAAACTATGAGAATACCACTGGGGCAGAAATTTGTAACAGAAAAGGAACTTCTGGCTGTGCAAAGGCAGAGCTGGAACAATCTCAGGCTGCTCTCCCAGACCAGATTTAGTGATTTAGTTAAAAACTGGCTGGGCTGCCAACAAAATCAACTGTTTAAACATCTTGCTGATTGTTGTAGTGACCCAATAGATGCTTAAAAACATTGGTTTTTATGGACCGCTGGTGGAAACCTCTTACATCCAGCTGATCGTAGGTTATGACTCACATATTTGCTCAGCAGCCAGGTCCAAAAATTCGTTTGGATGCTCTAAAAAGCAATAGAAGGGGAAGAGCCTATGTTTTCCCTTACTTCTTGAACCACCAGGCCTTGTGAAATCTTTCCGGCTCTCTCTTCACTCTGGATAGAGTCGATTGCTTCTCCCTTGGTTATGAGTATGCTGCCACTAGGCTCTCTGTTTACCTCTGTGATAATATCACTCACTGGTTTCGGTATCACATATGTCCATTAGTCACCCTAGCATGGAGTTTAATTGGGGCCATTTTGATAGTATAATATGTTGTCTCTTACCCTTTACTCCATTTACTCTTGCCAAAGTTGAACCCCTGAAATGTCTCATCCTGTTACTTAAATATTTCTGATCATTTCCAGAAAATGTTTGTCTCACATAAACATCACAGTAGTAAGTCAGCTTTCAGATGATAACCACTGGTCACCATCTCCGCTTCGATTCAGGACTAGGAAACCTGATTTTGCCACAGATCTGAACTGTGTTTGACAAGCCATAGCTACTGCCAACGAGGTTGATATTTTCATTTCTTTCTCTCCAAAATCCTGTATTGCTCTCTCAACTGGTTACAAAACTGGAATGAAAGAAATAACTATGCTTAACTATAATGATCTTTCCTCTCCAGCCTCAGCAGCTATGTAATATTATCCTCATGGAGAAACTAAGTTTCGAAGAGGATAAGCAACATACAAAAATCATTGGTTAGTAAATGGCAGTCGCAGAATACAAATCCAGGTCTTTCAAACTCTAAATCCTGTGCTTCACAGCTTCTATAACATTAGGTAAGGAATTTACCCTTGCACAGCAAGGGTTGATATCTAAATTAGTATACTTTTGCTTATAAAACATGAGGTGAAATGATAATGGCTTCGTAGATTGAGATGAGGCCAACATAATTCTAAACAAAACCCAACCCCTGTGTTTAGCATTCAAAGGCACTCACCCTTTGCTAATACTAACAGCACTGCTCTGAGGCATGCTTGTCCACTAAGTAAGGCATGCCCAGCCATTCATCTGAGACTTAGATCATGCTAGTCTTCTCACATTCTCTTTATTCTCAATTTTCCTAACCCATCTGATGCGCACTAACACTTTAGGACCTTGTTTTTAACAACTTCCTCCACTTACCTTGGGCTTTCTCTACTTTCCTCCAAACAGTTATTATTGTAAACCTCTCACTCGCTCTTACTCTCATATTATTTGAGAATTTTGCAAATGCATATGTCCTTTTCACATGGCTGGATAATGATCTCTTGATGTATATGTATAGTGAAAACATATATATATATATATATGCATGTATAGTGAAGTATATATATGTATATACTGTGTGTGTGTGTGTGTGTGTGTGTGTGTGTATAATAGTGACTTTATTCATATCAGATACAGGCTACACAATCTCTCTCTTAACAGGTGGTTTTTACTGTTAGGTAAATAACCCCTCCCCAGCTCAAAACTATACAAGCTCTAGAAATAATATATTATATCTCTGATATTTCCTTTTCTAATCCATAAAAAGTTAAGAGGGTTGTTTATAAAAAGTTTATCTTGGGGTAAAAACAGGAGGTTGAGGAAAATGTGGGTAATATTTAAACATTGTTTAGACTGTTCTATCTTCAAACAATGTTTTAATGATAAGTTTTGATATCGGTGGCAAGACAAAATTCTTACCTTTTGATCACCAAGACAGAAAACATTAAGATTGGGTTGGTTTCCACTAACAAAGAACACTGACTATTCAGGCACTTTAACATCAGACATATATCTTTAATCATGAGTAAATATCAGTCCATGAATATAAAGTATGTAGTAAAATTATAAATGTCAAAATACTTTGTTACAGAGTACTGTATAATTGATTATATCAGTCATAATAGAAGCTAGATCTTAGCCTATAAATATTAAAAATTTCAGAACAGCTTAAAAAGTTTCTCTTTGTCATCACCATTTTAAAAATCTTTCTGTAACTTAGAGAAGAATTAAAAATTACACTGTGTGGAAGTATAAAGGAAAGAATAAGAATTTCTGATTCTAAGAGGGATGGTAAATAATTTAATCCCATGCACCAAATCTGAATGATTGGCAGTAGCTGTCTAGACAGTAGAGCACTATGTTGAGCAGGATTCTGTCATGTCATGATTGTTTAGTAGTGTCTTCTATAAGTACAGAAATGTAGGGGCTATACATATGCCATATAGTATTCCCTTATAGTCCCATTGCTGAGATTTTGTCATTGTTGGTTCTTTTTTGGCATCCAGGATGAATTCAGTCTTATCAATATTTACTTCTAATACCGTATGGGAGCATGAAGTAGAAATATATGAAAACCTCAGTGTTTTGGGGTGTGTGCATACTGGGACATGATGGTAGGAGATTGTAGGCAGTGTTTTGAAAGTAAACCAGATCTCCAAAGGGGTGGGACAAAGAATGGGGGAGAATATGTTAGCTGGTTTCCATGGTGTAAATATTTCTATCATGGCTAATATCAAGCTATCAATGTAAGGCCATTAAACTCAGAGTTGGAAAAGGATATGCACAATCCAAGCTAATATGAGTTAAGCATACACTGATTGTAGATGGACTTCTAGGGTTGCAGATGCTGGGTAAAGGCTTAGCCATTGAATGAAGGACAGGCACAAAGATTCAGAGAAAGGCCCAGAGTCCATAAGTAGATCAGATGACTACAATGGGGAAACAGTATCAGCTGTAAATCAAAACCTAAGCAACATTTTAAGACTCAGTTTCAATGCCTTTCACCACAAAAATATCAACTTTATCAATTGACATGATGTTCTCATGTTCCAGGGCCATATGTTGAGGCAGCATAGTATATTACTAAAGTGAATGGGTTCTGGGGTCTATGAATTTGAATCCCAGCTCTGCCATGATTGATGCTCTAATCTTGAGAACATAACCTCTCTGCCTCAGTTTCCTCCTCTGTTAAATTAAATACAGTAGTAGTATCTACTCTATGGGGTCATATTTAAGATTGAATGAATAACTATAAAGTCCATAGAACAATGTCTGTACCTGCTGCATTAAGAATATTGTTTAAGTGTTTGTAAATAGAGGTATATAAAATGTAGATTTGCAACTTTAATGGAAGCATCATTGTCAGTCTATAATTTGCCTTTGAACTTAGGACAGAGCAACATGATACCCATGATGAAAATGCTTATTGGGGTAACTGATTAACTTCATATTTATAAGCATAACAACTTGATTTGCTCTTTTATGTTATTCCAATAATTTGGGAAGATAGCTGGGAATAGCAATTACAATAACAAATATACAGTAGTATTTTAAAGTTGTATTTTATAGTTACTTAGAATTTTATGGAAAATTTATTAGAAAGCCAGATGTTATTTTTTCTTCCTATAAACAAATTCTATTTTAAATTGTAAATTGGAACTTGTATTTCATGTTAAATACATTATTGAAATGTATGGTATCAAAAATTTATGGATTTTCAGTCTAGAATATATTATGAATATAACAAAGGCACTTTTTTCTATTATATACCTAAAAATATTCCATTTTCCAAAGATAAACTCATGAAAATAAAAAATTCTGGCAGTAGTCAAGCTCATATCACAGTAGTCATATTTACCTCAGCATTAGATTGCTAAACTTCTAAGTCAACGTGAATTCCACATTTAGTCAAGTTTTTAACTGAAACAAGTTAAAATAGAGGAAAAAGAACCTTTTCTGCCAGTTCTATTCAGTAGCATGTTAATCAGATTGCAGTAATAAGTATGAAACAATGCATGCAATTAGTATTGGTTAATTTGAAACTACTTCATGTCAGTTTCTTTCAGAGCAATACGTTAGTAGAGTAATTATTTATTACCCTGAGGACATGATCAATGATATCCCTCCATAATAACGTCTGCAAAACGAGTAGCATCCTCATCTGCATAAAAAGGAAGCTATAGAAACTGATATTTTTTTCAGCTAAATAAAAACAGAAGGCTGTTTCTAAGCTGTTTCCAACGATTTCATTAGTAATGATAGATAAGCAAACCGTTTGTTACACTTTTATTTTTATGGTAACATAATGCTGAGGGGGGAAAAATACCCAGCATTAGTGATTTAAATCCACAAAGTCTAGCTTTATTAAGAAAGGGAAAAATGACCCACTTCTAAATGTCATTCTAGTCATTAATGTGTATATGCTAGGCCCTTCCACACACACAATAATTCACTTGTCCCTTAGCTGGTGCTTGGGGATAAAATTTATGGGGAGCCCTGAGTGAGAACACATGGTCTACACAGCTGAGCCATGGTTATCCAAAGGCAAGGAAGAGATGCCAGGTTAACCAGGTGGCTGCAATTAGATGGTATATTTGAATAATTGGGAAGGTTGTATTAAAAGCTACCATCTTGGCTTTCTGAGTTCACGGTATATTGGATAAGAAATTCTTTATGTTTTCATATTAAACTGATTAACCTCATTGAATAAAATGCTCATCATTCTGAGAAGGACCAGAAAAAAAAAAACTCACCTTCAGAAGTAGTTAGTCTGAACAATGATGAGAGGCAGTACAGAATGGTATAGATTGGGAAGGACAAGATCAGAAGTTGGATAAGCAAACATGGTTAGAGTGATGCACAGGCTTGAGATAGGGCCTGCGCCGTTCATAGTTCTAGGCGGCTCCATTCATTTGGAGTATGGCATTCCTGGGATTTGTGCAGTCAACAGCCTTCATAGATACTTATGGGAGATCCAACCTGAGATGACAATTTGGGGGTGAGGAACACTTTACATAAAAAAAAAAAGATCTATACATTTACTAAAGTCAAAATTTAGAGTATGAGGACCATGTGGAAGGCATGGGCAGGTTTTAGAATTCAGGTGAGGCAACAGTGTAATACTATTGAGCTGACCTCAGGGGTTGGCCATCTAGGGAAGCCTCAGAGCTCTAACGGGGCCACAGATAAAGCCAAACTAATGAAATTACCAGTTATGTACCTTATATCCAGACAGCATAGTATGAAGTATAGAAGAACTCAACCACATTTCAAATATATAAAAGTATTTTAGAGTGTTGAAAGTTTACATGAGAATTGTATGAGTGGTGGGCTTCTATTAACTGCCCAGCACCTGCTTTTTTGGGAAGAGTATTCCCTTCTTAAGAGAGCTGTTCTTCCACTCTAGATTTTAATTCTGCTGAATTAGAATTGTGACACTCATAGATGACTCAGGCTACTTTACTATATTTTATCAGCCTTATTTGTGGGAGCTACCTGCCCTATTTGGCCTGTTCAAGTTCTATTTTGTGATGCGATGCATTCAAATAGAGAAAGACAGTAGCATCTGGTGTGGTGCCCACTAAATGTGAAACTCAGAGCTGTCAGCAGCCATATCCCCCACCATGCGGGAGGAAGTGGTCTGCAGAAGGACAGAATCGAGCTGGCACATAGAGAGGAGAGACAGGTCCTAAGGGCATTCGGGTTCTATTGTTCCTGAGACCCAGCTGCATATTTGCCCTCCCTGAAGTATGTTTAGTACACTGTCCCTTCCATGTCATAATACACTCCAATTTGCTATCAGTAAATTCCCTTCTTACCTTAAGCTAGTTTGAACTAGGCCTCTGACTAAGGCAGAATGTAACATATTTCACTTCATTTAGCACCACACACACACTAGATTTTCAAAGAAAAAAAAGTAAAGAAAAAAGGCAAGATATTGAATATAAAATTCTACAGAGCCTAGAGTTTATAGTAGTTTTTTGCTCAGTACCTAATTGCCTTTTAATTATTTCAGGTATATAAGTTGTGCCTTACTAAATAGTTTTTAACCTGTTGAGGTAAGGTAATATATTTTGTACAAACTAGCATCTTTAACAATATTTATTATGGTTCCAGATTAAAAACAGTAACCCAAAAAGTATTTACTGGCCAATTGATCAAATAATTTGCTTTTTGACCATTTACTTTTAACTTTTTCAGGACTCTGGGCTACCACTGTATGCACTGAAAATAATCACTTCTTAATAGCATGCCAATAGTGGCCAAGATTTAGGTACCTCCCCAAAGCCATTATCACTTTTTCCATCAGATTGGGTACAATATTGGTATCATTTCATGTGTTACTAACTTTGTAAGAATGATCTCACTTAAAGGAAACCTGAAGCATAAAGGGGAATTTCAGGCATTTTCTTAGTTTATCCATCAAATAGTGAAGAAAAATGGTAATAATATTAGTCAAATCTTAGATATCTAAGCAGAAAACTCCTGCGAGTCAAGTTTTTAAGTTCTTTTAGACTTCTTGTCTAGTAAATGAGATAAGTACATTTAGCAGCAATAGGAAAATGTTTCCTATTTGATTTTATTAACTGATTGATATGAATTAATGCATTAGGATATTTGATTGTGTCATAAAATGTGTATATGAGCATCATGATTCAATTTAATGTACCTATTACTGGTTGATGTGCCATTATATTAGGCTAAATTAAAAGAATTTTATGGAAAAAAATTACAATTAAAGACTCAAAATTGATGGCATTCATAACTTAAAAGAAGACATTCTCTTCCATTAATATTTTGAATCATTATAATAATATTTCAGAAAACAATGTGGTAAACTGGAGAGGTAGACAAAGTAAAGCAAAGATAAATAGATTAAAGAGTCAAAAATAAAGTCCACTTTCCATGTTAAATTCAATGTTTTCTCTTTAGCCCAAGTTTTTAAGAACTGACAGAGCAAAAAATGTCACAGAGTTAACAGCTTATCTCAGCAAGTGAGTTTTAGGTCACATTGTCATAAAAGAGATTAATTTTCCTTCTTTCATCTTCTAGATCACAAAAAAGTTATTTTTTTCCAAATAAAGCATTTTAATTCTTTCAAATGATGTTTTCATGGATAATAAGGTAACAGTTTGAGCAGATCATGTCAAGTCTCAGAACGCAGTGTCTGCTTTCTGAATGGTGCCAACCATCCCACTTTGGCCAAGACAGGTTTCTGGGGGCATGGGACATTTATTGCTAAAAACAGGACAGTTCCCCTTGGCAAACTGGGATGGTTGGTCATCCTGTGCATGCCAATTTCCTGTTTTTGAAGTAAAGTTAGATATCCAGAGGCTGATCAGGAGAATGTGATTCAGCTCTAAAGACTTAAGTATGCTTCTTTCTCAGTATGAGTAGATGAGGGCTGATTCCCACAGGGAAGTATGGCACTGATGTATTGGAGTTTTTCCTAAGGATTCTTAATTTCTCTTACTTAAGGAATGTCTAAGGATTTCTGATCAGGAAATGTTCTACTCTTCCTACTGGGAGGGTGGTCCATGGACCAACAGCATGAGCCTCACCTAGGAGCTTGTTAGAAGTTGGTAATCCCAAACCCAAATCCAGACCCCCTGAGTCAGAATCTGCATTATTAACAAATTCTCAGGTGATTCACAGGCACAGTAAATTTTGAAAGGCACCCCTCTAAACTTTTTCATAAGAATTTTCTAAATAGACCCCAATTTTCCTCTACTGTCATCTTTCTTCTGATTTCCTGTCTAGTGTATTGCAAATACAGTGCAGCCTCATTAACTCAACTGCAATTAATTTGGGATTTGTAATCATCTGACCTGGGTTGTATTGAAAACCTGCCCTACAAACTTTGCCCTGCATTTGAAGAAGAGTTTTCCCTAAGCAAGAAGGCATAGTAAACCAATTTAGAAAAACCAACTCTTGTTAATATGTAACTAATTCATTTTCATGTAATGAATACTATCTGTAAATTAAAGTAGGCTTGTCTAGCAGGAACTTTATTTAGAAATGTTTTGTTCACAGGCAATTCAAATTAGTGAAAGAAGGAGAGTTATGTGGGATTAAACAATATTTATTTACACCACCTTCCCTCAGTTTGATTGTGGTAAGTTTTATTGAACATTTTTAGAAGACTTGTCTAATTAGTTACCTTCAGTTTCCACACTTTTCTTGTACCTTAAATTGAAAAGCTGAGTGTAACTCTTAGAGCAAGCCAGGCTCTTTAGGTTTTCTTGCTTTGCAATTTTCTTCTCAGAAATGCTCTCCCCATCACCTCAATCCCCAAACCTGTTGTCTGACATGGAAAACTCATACTCCTTCTTCAAATGTCACTTTAAATACTATGTCCTGTGTGACCAACCATCAGCTTTAGGCTCTCCTCTTCTGTATACTGTCTATTTGTATGACTTCCTCCTCCACTAGCTTTAAACAATTCTAACATTGAATTATAATGGCTTGAGTGTGAGAGGTCCTCCAAATGGATACTTGGAGTCCTGGAGGGAAGAGTATCTTTGCCTGCTTAACATCTAACTCAGGTTACGGGATTAATAGATTTTTGTTGAATGCATAAATGAATGAGGAACTGGATGAATGAATTAATGAGTTTTAAATGAAACCACTGAGAATAAACATTTTAAATTCTTATATATATTTTTAAATGAACTCTGTCTGTCCCAGAAGAACCAGAATAGAGAGGGAATATCAACACCTGTGTCTACACACCTGAGGAAAACCCATCATTTCAGTATATGTAACACCTTTTATTCTTTTTTTAAGGCTGAAACTGTAGTAAACCAATTCTCCTTGCATTACTTCTTCAAAGTTTTCTTTGTTTAAAGATCCAGTCCCTTTTTTGCACCATAATACAGTTTGTTCTATGGCTTGTTCTGATCCCACTAGTCTTGATCAATGCCAATATGGTACATATCGGCCTGTGTTTCTTATCACATTGTAAGTAGATGTGCCTCTCATCTTCCAATGGGTTACACTGTTACCCGATTGAATGAGTACTGGAGCTTAAGATTTGTTAACATTGGAAAAAATGGCATTTAAAATTTACAAACAGTTATGAACTTTGGGGGGATGGAAACCATAATTTAACTTTGGAGCAAATTACATTTTTAGAGAAGATAACTTGAATGCAAATTGTTAAATGTGAATGTAAGTCAAGTATTTGTTTATATTATTTGGAGAAGATCTATAAGAAGTTATTTGGAAGTAACTAAAATGCATCACTCTGAATCAAAAGTATAGTGCTCTCTTTACAGTATAAAGCAGATACATTTTAGCATACTTATACCGCTGCAGATTTTGGAGCAAGGGTTGACTCTCAAATGCCTTCAGAAGGTAGGCTGATAAAGCAAATGAATAAAATTGGATAGGTAGGGCCTGGAGCAACCCAAGAGTTCATGATCACGTTAAAAGGGTAAACTTTACTCCTCCTCAAATGATTATGGCTATGCAGGAATACGACTTTAAGGTTGCCATGTATTTTAATTGTTCACAATAAGGTAATGTTCTAGATATTTAGATAAAATCTCCAATTGTTTAAATATTGGCAAGTAATTAAAAAAGTTTATACCATATAAGCGAAATAGAATGTCTATAGAGTTCACATGAACCAAAGTTTCTATCTTCTGGTTTAAAGAAATCTTTCTTTTTGAAATCTGAATTTAGACTTCTCTATGTCCATAAATAATTAGATATACTTGCAGGGTGGAAAGTGTACTATGAACAGGCCTTTCGAAGGTGCACTGCTTGCTTAGAAAACAACTGATGAAAGGTCATACACTCTGGAAAGGATTGAGACATGGTCCTTGCAATGCGACCCAGAATGGATTGTTGGTGTGTCACTCATGGGGTCAGAGTGCTATGCACAGTAATTAGTTAAAAAGAGGTAATTAAGGGAGTTCCCTGCTGGTGTAGTGGCTAGGCTTCAACACGCTCAACGCCACAGCCTGGGTTCAATTCCCAGCCAGGGAACTACCAAAAAAAAAAAAAATAGGTAATCATTTTGAAAAGTGTTTTGTGAAACTTCATGATTGTTTTTCTGAAAACATCAACATTTGTGTGGGTTTTTCCTCTGTAGGGAAAAGCTGTTCTAATTGCTCTAAAAGCTCCCATGAATAAGCCCTCTGGAATTCTCCCTATCCCTGAACCAAAGAACTGGGATCATACCAATAATTTCATTCTGGCAGTTGTACTTGAAAAGGAGTAATGCCATAATCATGTATGTATCAATGGAATCGTGCCTTATATGATAGTACTTCCAAGTTAGCAAAGGCATTAATTGTATGGATTACACTATACAACATAAATATTTCACTTCATAATATAATGCTTTGAATTTTGTGAAACCTCAATTAACAGTGTTCTATAACTGCAAGCTGACATCAGCATTTACGAATGTCAGCATGACTGCCATTGATTTCACCAGAATGAACTGTGAAGTATGGGTCACTTCACTCCTTCCTCCCCCTTTGCCTAGTCACTGCTTATCATCTTGGTAGATCCAAAATACTCTTTCTTCCCTCTGTCTTCCCAGAACTTCCTCTAAACCAGCTCATGCCTAAATCTACAAAACACGAGACCATCTAAGAAAATAAACTGAATAGATTTTAAGAACTGTTTGAACAGCAAGAGAAAGCATTGAATATGTCCAAATTAAATAATTTTATTTCAAAATATTGGAATGATCACCTTTTGCTTCTTAATAATATAAAATAACCTTAAAAAAGAAAAGACATCATCACAAGATAACCAAGAATATGGGGTCAATGATGTTTGGGCATTTTTTGTTGTTGTTTTTATTTATTTTTTAAGATCAGCTCTATTTATTGCAAAGTGCCCATTCTCCCATGACGTCCTACTATCTTATCCCTCCAGCCATTCAGCAGACAGCCATTTTCTTTTCCACACCAATGTACCAGAAGAACCCTGACCCTTACTTCTTACATTCTTACAATACAGAACACTTCTTAGGGTGAGTGGCATGATCACAACAGACAAATATGTATTGGCTGACCATAATTTTTAATGCTTTCTCATTTGCCTACTTGATCAAAGTACAGTTTGATCAATGAATGGATTCTTACATACATATTCATTTCTGCTCCCTCAGGGAAGCAGTCTATTATTCAAAAAGCACAGGAGACAATGTGGGATATTAACTCACTCTTTTTAAATCTTGTCTCAGTTTACGTTGTTTTGCTCTCTGTTCTACTAGAATATTAATAAGGGGATCTTTAAGTAGTTCCTCAAATGATTGCTGATTATCCATTTCCACACCTTTAGGAAATTTCACTTTTAATGTCCTCTTACTGAGAAGCAGTACTTGGCCTACTACACGAGCTTTGAAAGAGAGAAGGCTTTGAGAAAAGTTAGCATCCCTAGGGGTCCTCTGTAGGAAGTGAGTAGGAAAGGGAAAGACACACTTGATTTCTGTTCCTACCACACTGGCCCTGCTCCTTTCTTTCTGGGTGATAGAAACAATTAAAATGGGAATCTAAACTCCAAGAGGACCAAAAGGGAAAAGTCACTCCCCATCACCATGAAAATTCAGACACTAGTTTTGCAAGACTCATCTATTTTGTGACACCAAGATCTGAAGTTCTCATGTATCTCTGAGTGACAACTCAAAGGCTAGTATTGCAGCACCTATATTAATTTCCAAACATATCAAAGTTTAAGTATAACTCTGTTTTCATTTTGATGGAGAGAGGGGTATGTGTGGAGGTTCTTTCCATTTAGCAACCAGAAAAGACCAAGGTGACTTTGTTGAGGTAGTTGCCTTGTGATACAATCATTATCAGTAATTAGCCACAGTTAGTAAGCTTCTATTAATCAAATCCACATCTGGAAAGACTTCCACTAATTCTGTAAGATGAACAGTGTTATGTGCAAAATTTAAAGTATGGGAAGTAACACTGCATAATGTTGCAAGCCAACCAAAGAAAAAAAGAGAGAACCTTACCATTAATGCTTTGATAATCTTATTTAGATAAACCTATTGTCTACAAAATTATATATAAAATCTACATAAATATACATATAACAACGATTAAAGCTATGCTCTTTAACAAAAGTGGAAGCATCAAAATAAACAATTTTAGGCTATTTGACATATATTCCTCTCATATGCTAGTTAATAGGATGCTATAGTAAATGCCTAAGCACATTGTAAATAAATAGGTGGAGATGAAAATCTCAGTTTCGGGGCCTGTATGTATAAATCCTTGGGATTTCTAAGCAGGGGGAGCATATTCAAATTCTGAAGAAGAATGAAAGGAGTGAAGAAGTGATATTATTATTCCTGACTTAGGAAAGAAAGATAAAGCATCTTGTAAAAAAGGAATCTGAGTAGCTGCTTTTATTCTGTGCCCTTGTCAAACATTCTGGGGAAGTAAGCAGGGATCCACCAGAGGCTAGAAAATAGAGAACTCTCTACTGATAAAAAGAGAGAAAACATTGGAAAATGACAGCAATCTGTTCTGCTCTAGAGAGACTGAGACGATAAAAAGGAAAACAATTTCAGAGAGGGCGCAAATCTATTCACAAGAAATCTAGGACTGGGAATAGTCACTTTCAAACAGAGATTACTCTCATCCCATGGAATAAATCTGGTGCTTTGACTCACCTTAATATAAGCTAACTACACTGCCCCATGTTTTTTTTTAATGCGACTAGTTCTTAACCCAAACCCTTCCAAGGAACTACATTTAGACCTAAATTTAGTACAGCACCTACTATATCTGCTTCCTGTTTAGATGTAGTGGAAAGAGCATCAGACTGAACTCAACTGACCTGGATAAAAATCTCAAACCTGACATTTTCTAGTCAGGGAACTCTGGGCAATTCATTAAATCTTACTGAGTCTTGTTTTTCTCTTCTAGGTCTTCTGCAAAGGTCTTCATTTCACACTTAAAATTCCTCTACAAATGAAAAAATTATGGTCTTATAAAATGAAATAAAGGTCTGCAATTCTGCCAACAATCCTAATAATGCATTATTCACCATTTCATTCCCTTCTTTAGGCTATTACTATTGCATTTTCCCTGTTGGAACACATCTTAGTTATTAATGAAAGATGATGATGCTATTGGATTCAATATTTTTATGTTTAATTCATTAACTAATACTTTTATCAAAATATGTCCATTCCAAAAGCTTAGTGGTGCTATTATTATTATTATTCGATAAATATGCAAACGAACTTAAACTACATGTTGTGTTTTATTCACAAATTTAAAAGGGATTAAAAAAAATCAACCTGGCTTGCTTGCCAGCTAATGTCTTTGTAAGTCATCTCATTCCTGGCACTAAATTGTTTATAATGATATCAAATTATTGAATGTAGTAAAAACACACAGTAAGATATGTTTCTACCTATGAGCATATAAAAGTGCAGTATCTTTTCAGAGTAGCCTTCACTATGGGTCACAGTTGGCAAAAAATAAATAAATAAATAAAAATAATAAAATAAAACTGAAAAACAAAAAACAAACAAACTTCCTCTCATATGCTCACATTTGAGAGACACAGTTCCTAAATGGTTCACTCACCCCAAATACTTGCTACCAGTCTCACTGCCTGTCTACTGTTTCTGCCTTCATCTCATCCGTTTAGCTCAACAGCCCAGTATTTTTGCATCATCTACTTTTCACTTGACCATGTCCCATGTTTTGGTATATATGCAAAGAACCCTTAAAACAATGCCATTCCTGATTCAATCTCACCCACAAGACTTTCACTTCCATGTGTTGCTTCAGTTCATTTATTCAATAAGTTTTTATTGAGAACTGACCAGGTAATGCTTTAAGGACTCGGAATATAGAAGTGAACAAAACAGCAAAGATCCCTGCCCTTATAGAGTTTACAGCGTCTAGAGCAAGTGGGTACAGAGATAATAACAATCAATAACTTAATAAATTAGTAAATTATTTAATATGTTAGATGATAAAAGCTATGGGAAAACAGTAGGATAAAAGAATTTGGACAGTGGTAGGATAAAATAGAGTGGTCAGGATAGGTTTCCTTGGGATGCTGTAATCTGGGCAAAGCTTTGAAGCACTGAAGAAGTGGATATTACAAAAATTTGGAGTGAGAATGTTTCTCCTGGTAGATACAGTGAAGGGAGGGTGGGCAAGATAGCTGGAAGTACATACAAGGGAATGATTTTAGTAATTTTCCAATAAATAAATAAATACTAGATAAAAAGGGAAATAGATACATGAAGAGTGAGAAAAATAAAAAGTTGATGAAACAGCAATAAACTGTAGACCTCAGTGGGAATGAAAGACTGCAGGAGTTGGAATTCTTGAAGATGAGAACCAGAAATACAGGACTGATGATCGGAAAGTGATATCCTTAAAACTGAGCTAGCAGAGAGGTGCGTTTCTTGGTATTGACAGGATCTTGGATAAGACAGTGTGCCAAAGTCCTGAGATGAAGGCATGCCAGACTTGTTCAAGAAAAACAAAAGGTGAAGGGGCCTCAAGAAAGGGGTTAAAATTTTTAGGCCACAAAGCATAGTGGCTGTCCAGATTTATATTTATAATTAGTAGTTTACAGCTTGTTTTTTCCGAGTGCAGAACAAGATAAGTTGGCTATGACTTCTCAAATAGTCTCTTCTCCATATCTGAGTATTTGCCTATATTCTTTTTCTCCTACTATAGTTTGTCTTCCTCTACTAACTTTAACTGAAACGTGGCTCTCTCTCAAAGACACTTCTTTCATTAGAGCATTTTCTCCCACACCCCTCGTCATCGTGACCGTGGAAGTGTGGTAGGGGTGGTAGGTGTCCTCCTTGTTTCTCATGGCTAGTTACAGACTGCTGCCTTTTCCTTCCTTCTGAAACCCTCTGGCTTTGAACATTATGCTATCAGAATATCTCACACGTATCTCTCCTGATGCATTTGCAAATTCTTAGCTCACTTGCCCCATTCTTTAAGGATTTTAGTCCCTGGCTCACTGTCATTCTCTCTTATATTGTGGCTGTACAATTCTGAATTATTTTAATATTCATGAAGAGAATATTTTCAATAACCTGGCCATTTATTAATCAAAAATTTATTAAAGACTTAAAAGATATCAGGCACTCTTCTAAAAATGAGATATAAAATAGTAAAGCAAAAAACAAAATCATTGCTTTTAAGATAACATTCAAGGAAGGAGATAAAAATTAAAATCAATAAGTAAAATATATAGTATTTCAGATATAATATGTGCTAAGAAGAAGAAAATTAAAAAAACAGAGAACAAAGATATATAAATATTAGAGATATGAGCCGAAACGCCAGGCGGTAGTAACAAGCTTTATTAGGCATGCTGCCGGGCTGACTCACAAAGGGAGAACAATCCTGACCACTGGGAGGGGTGGATGTATACAGATGTAGGGGGTTTTGGTGGGCAAAACAGTGGAGGGAGGTACAGGTGGCTACTTCTGATTGGTCAAGGGTAGGTTTCAGTTTCCCGGGCTAGGCTGATCTCCTGTGAGACAAAGGAAGGTTAAGTGGAAAGGGGTGGGGGTGGGGGTGGAGGCTAGGGGTGTGGGAGTGTCAAATGAGTAAAATGGAGGTTCAGGAGCCATTTCACGGTTCAGGAGCCATTTTTACGGTTCAGGAGCCATTTTGGGTCAAGTCCATCAATAAGGTGTACCTATATGTGGGTAGTGGTGGACGTTTCAAAATTTTTTTTAAAGTGGCCAGGGAAATCTCACTAAGAAAGTGACTTCTGAGTAAAGACATAAGGGAACTATAAATAGTAAGTCCTTTTAATTTTTTTTGCCTTTTGTCCTCCAATAGCCTTGTCTCCTACCCTACCTTAGCAATGTGGTGTCATGCTCATATCCTAGATCTTTTGAATACCAAGAAATGTATCCCTCTGCTGTCTCAGTTTCAAGCATGCCAACCCTGACCACAACCCCTGTATTTCCACCTCCAAACTTCATGCATCCCAGCTCACACAGCCTTCCATTCCCAAGTTGTCTGACCAACATTTTATTGCTTTATTTCTCAGCCCTGTGTATTCACTTGTCTTAGTTGATATTCATGGTGCATCATTAAAATCACTCTCTTGGGTATAGTATAAACCTTCAACTGCCTTAATCACCTCTTTCATTGTACCCACTTGACAGAATCCCAATGTTAAAAGCTAAATATGGTAATTACTTCATATATTCTTTAATGCCCTCAAACCTTTAATAGTTCCTCTGACTGCCTCAATCTAAATTGAGGATCATACTTACCTGGCAGGGGAGCTACCATGATCACAAAGGTGGTTTTCCCAGGGTGAGGCTTATCCATGGCACTCCGGATGTGCTGACCCCTGCAATTTCCCCAAATGTGGGAAACTCGACTGCATCATTTGTGGTAGTGGGAGACTACATTGGTGTTCTCCCCTAAATAAATAAATAAATAAATAAAGGATCATATTTTCTCTGTTATTTATTGAGAAACTGAAATTCTGCTTATTCCCAGCATCACAGTTACCAAACAACTTACATCAAGTTTATATACTTTGTCTTGTCTCCTCTCAGCTAGAAACCTGACCATGACTCTTTTTAGGACAAACCTCTCTTTTAATAGACATATCATAACAATCATTCCCTAATTTCCCATCTTACTAAACCCCTCATTGGCTAATGAGCATACTGTAATATCTCCCATCTTTTAAACAAAATTAAAAACAATTTTGTTTAAATTGTTAACCTCATATTCCTCCTCAACTACTATACCATTTCTCTGTTTCCCCTTACAGAAGCGCCATCTCTACTCACTGTCTCCACTTTTTCTCCTTTTTTCACTCTGGAACCCACTGAGATTAGGCTTTTGTTTCCATCACTCTAGCAAAAAGCACTGGTCAAAATCTCTACTAACTACTAACCTCCATATTGATAAATCAATGCCTGTGTTCATAGTTCTTACCTTATTCTACTTATCTGGGCACCCCACATTGTTGATTGCTCCTTCCTTCATCAAGAAACCTTATTCATTTGGCTTCCAAGACACTGATCTCCTTGTTCTCCTTCCATCTCATTTACTATATCTGCTTATTTTTCTCTTCTGGTTCACCATCATGTGATAATATTAAATTTTCCCATCACAAACAAACCAATTCAGCAAAAATTTATGGACAGATTCTCTTTTGACAAATTTAGAAACTAATAAAGTGGCTGCACCCTAGATAAAAATAGAAGAAGACACACCAAATCTGGTAGGTAGATTTGGGACATCTCTTAACAAAATCCCAGCTCCCAACATAACATCATACAATCAGGAACATACCCCCAAGCCTCCAGCTTCTCCCTGGGTAGTGATAAGGTTTAGTTCATGCATTCAGCATGGTAACTTTTCTGTGTAGCCTCCCCAGAAGACTGGCGAGATCAATCAGAAGAAAGAATCAATGCACTCAAAAACACATCACTGGAAATAATTCAATCAGAGGAGCAAGAAAAAAAGTGAAGACAGCTTAAAGGACTTATGGGACATCATTAAGTGGATCAATATACACTGACATGATACTGGAAAGAAAGAAAATCCCAAAAGATTTTAAAAAGCAATCAAACAAAATTGTTAGAACTGATAAATGAGTTTAATAAGGTCAGAGGACATTAGGTTAACTCACAAAAATCTATGGTATGTCTATCTAAAATATCCAAAAAACTTGAAACTCTGTTTTTTTGGTATATTTTAAATAGAAATACCATAAATACCAACTTACAAAACTAAACGTACTCTTACCATATGATCCAGCAATTACATTCTTTGGTATTAACCCAAAAAAGTTGAAAATTTATATATTCACAGAAACCTGCATATGAATGTTTATAGCAGTTTTATCCATAATTGCCAAAACTTGAAAGCAACCAAGATGTCCCTCAGTGGATGAATCAATAAATAATTTGTGGTACATCCAGACAATGAAATATTTTTCAGCAGTAAAAACAAATGAGTTATAAAGCCATGAAAAGACATGGGGGAAACCTAAATGCATATTTTTGAGTGAAAGAAGCCAATCTGGAAAGGCTACATATTGCATAATTTTAACTATATAACTTTCAGAAAAAGGCAAAACTATGGAAACAAAAGATCAGTAAAGAGTAATGAGATCAAAGTTGCTAGGGTAATACATACGAGGGCTGTCCAGAAAGTATCCAGCCATGTAATATGAAAAATAGAGGCATTTATGGCTGGATTTTTTTTCTGAAAAGCCCTCATATATATGTAACATATGTATATATAATATATATATACATATATATATGAGGAAAGGCTTATATCCAGAATACATAAATAAAACTCGATAATAAGAAAAACAACCCAACAAAAATGGACAAAATATTTGAAAAGGCACATCATAAAAGAAGAGATTATGCATCTCATAAGTATATAAAAAAGGCTCAACATCGTTAGTCATCAGGAAATAAAAATTAAAACTACAATGAAATTCCACTACATAACTTAGAATGCCTAAAATTTAAGACTGACTATATGAAATATTTGCAAAAACTCAAACCTTCATACATTGCTGCTGAAAATATAAAATGATGTAGCTGCTTTAGAAACATTTAGCATTTATAATGTTAATTATACATGTATTCTGTAACCAAGCAATTCCATTTGTAGGTATTTACCCAGGATAAATGAAATGCAAGTCTCTACAAAGAGTTGTAAACTAATGTTCATGGCAGCTTTATTCGAAGTAGCCAAAAATAAAAACAATACAAGTGTTCATCAATAGGTGAGTTGATAAATAAAACGTGATATATACTCATAATACAATGAAATATTACTCAGCAATAAAAAGAAACAAATTAATAATATATGCCATAACATGAGTGAATTGCAAAAACATGCTGAGTGCAGGCCTCCAAAATAAAAGAATATATATTGTGTGGCTTCATTTACATAAACCCCTAGAAAAGACAAGTCTATTAATAATCTATAGTGACAGAAAGCAAATCAATGGTTTCCCATGACTTGTGGTGCAGATTGGCTAGTTAGAGGGGCATTTTGGAATGTTGTATATTTTCTTTGATTCTCTTCTCTTTATCTTTTTGTATATCTACTGCAGGTTTATGCATTGTTATTACCATGAGGCTTACATAAAACATCTTATAGATATAATAGTCTACTTTTAGCTGATAAGAGATTAACTTCAATTACATTATTTCCCCCAACAGCAAATTTTATGTTTTTTATATCACAATTTACCTCTTTTTATATTGTCCATTCATTGACACATTATTGTAGCTATAGTTATTTTTAATACTTTATCTTTTAATTTTTATACTAAACTTAAGTGATTAACACAACACCATGCTACAGTATTGGAGTATTCTGAACTTGATCATTTACTTATCTTTACCAGTGTGTTTTATATTTTCTTACGTTTTCATGTTACTAATTAATATTCTTTCATTTCTTCTTGAAGAATTCCTTTCAGGATTTCTAGTAAGGCAGGTCTAGTGGTGATGAACACATTCGGCTTTTGTTTGGGCAAGTCTTTGTCTCTCATATCCAAAGGACAACTTTGCTGGGTAAAGCATTCTTGGTTGGCAGTTTTTTTGCCCAACACTTTGACTGTATCATCCCATTCTCTCCTGGCTGGCAAGAAATCTGCTCACAGCCTTCTGCAGTTTCCCCTGTATGAGGGAGGACACCCCCCTCACTACCCCTCAAAACAGAACTAGAATTTATTTATAAAAAATTGTTTATTTATTCTTACATGTTTAAACTTCAGTCATCTTCAAAGTACTCTCCATTTGATACAACACACCTATTGAGATACTTTTTTCCACAACTCAAAACAGTTTTTGAATTCTTCAATTTTGATGCCTTTTAATGCTTCTTCCTTTCTGTTTGTTTGTTTGTTTCACCTCTTCCACTTTGGCAAAATGTTTCCCTTTGAGGACATTTTTCATTCAGGGAAACAAAAATGTCACTTGGGGTGAGATCAGGTAAATAAGAAAGGTGAGGCAGGGGGCTCATGCCACTTTTGGTAAAAAAACTGCTGGACACTTAGCATGATGTGGGCAGGTGCATTCTCATGCCACAGTTTGCTTTTGTAAATCACCTATCATGATATGGCAAATGTGTGAAAGAGTCTGCAAAAAAATTCACTGAAGTTGAATACAGTCCCTCACAATGACAGCTGGTACACTGATGCATATAGGTTCCTAAAACATTCACCTAGAGGAGAAGCCTGTACTACAAAGGGCCTGCCCTTTATTTTTTTGTGGGGGTCTCCCCTTGTATATAAAATTTTCTTACTGCTTTTCAAATTCTCTCTTTGTTTTTAATTTTAAACATTTTTATTATAATGTGTCTTGAAAAAGATTATTTTGGTTTGAAATTATCTGGGGACCTATGAATTTCATAAACACTTATATCCAAATTTCTGTAGATTTGGAAAATTCTCAGCCATTATTTCTTTAAGATTTCTGTCTCTTTCCCTCACTCCTTTTATGACTCCAATAATGCATTGTTCCTTCTAATAGTATTCCATAGTTCACATAGGCTTTCTTTAATTTTCTTTCTTTCTTTCTTCCTTCCTTCCTTCCTTTCTTTCTTTTTCTTTCTTTTTTCTCTCTCTCTCCCTCTCTGTCTCTCTGTCTCTTCTTCCTTTCGCTTGCTTGCTTGCTTTCTTTCTTTCTTTCTTTCTTTCTTTCTTTCTTTCTTTTTCTTTCTTTCTTTCTTCTCTCTCTCTCTCTCTCTCTCTCTCTCTCTGTTTCTTTCTTTCTTTCTTTTTTATTTCTTTCTTGATGCAGTCTTTGATGCTCTCATTTTATTCATTGCATTCTTTAGCTGGAATTTCTATTTGGTTCTTTTTTATTATTTCTATCTCTCTGTTAAATTTCTCGTTTTGTTCATGTATTGTTTTTGTGATTTTGTTGAATTGTCTTTTTGTATTTTCTTATAACGCATGAGCTTCCATAAAACAACTATGAGGGCTGTCTGAGAAAAAATCCAGCCACATTTTGAATTAATTGGGAAAATCATAGAGTTACATTTCTTTGGGGTTGGTTACTGAAAAATTATTGCTCCTTAGATAGTATCATGTTTCCTTGATTTTTCACGTTTCTTGAAGCTTTGCATCATTGTCTTCACATCTGAAGAAGCAGTCATCTCTTCCTGTCTTTTCTGACTGGCTTTGGAAGAGAAATGCCTTCCTTTATCCCCATTAGGGATTCTGAGGCTCCCTCAGAACTTTTCTATGGATACACCTGTTCCACATGTTTGTTTCCTCTTGAAGGTAAACTCCTAAAATGGTATGCCTGCAAAGTCAAGCCAAGTGCTGACAACTTTCATTTTGCTTTCTCTGAGGTGGGGTTGAATGTTTAAGTTTGTGTGCTTTTGCATGGGGTTGGGTTAGCCTTCTGTTCATATTCTCTAACTATCTGCAAAGACTTGCTATTGCCACCTTCAGGGTCATGTGCAGTGGGGCAAGCCATGAGGTGGGGGTATTTGTGGGTGAGAAGTGTGGAGCATTGGGGGTGCTTGTAAACCAGTGAGGGAGATCTGCAGGTGGGCTTCAGAATGGCATCTGTAAAGAAATTAGTAACATCCACCTTTCTTCAATGTGTTTCACTTGGAGGCCTAGTTGCTGTTCTCCCAGCAACTCACTGCTCACCAGTCATACAGCTCACAACTCATAGTCTGGATTGGGTTAGAGAGAAATGAATCTCTTTAGCAGAGTCCTACACAGCTGGGAAAGCTAACCACTCACTCACATGCTTACACTTTCCCCCATGGGACAAATCATGAGCTAAGAAGGTCTGTTGTGGCACTGAGTTGTGCCACTTTGAGGGTGGGTTGATGCAAGTAAAGTAAACCTGTTCCTCTTTTCCTCTTCAATGCATTCAATATCAGATTGCAATTACTCCAATGGCACGTTGTAACATTTCTTCTAGACTGCTGGACTTCTACAAAGGTCCTCTACTTCGTAATAGTCAAAGTCTTCCCCCCAAGAATGTGATATAAAATTATTTCACCCTTGACTATGTCACAACATATATTTTCTATATTTTAATTGTATGAGGATTACATAAACTAGTTAAACTCATTGAAATGTATACTCAAAGTACATGCATTTTATTTTATGTAAATTATACCACAACAAAGATAATATTAAAAAATAAGCTTCAATGCTCCTATTAATAAGACTTGCATTCAGAGACTAAGTGTATCTCATACTTGAGCAATACAGGAATTTATTGGCTTATATGACCAAATATACAGTTCATTGACCCAAACTACAAGGAAGTCAGAAAGGAAGCCTGTCTCAAATAAAACTAGAACCAGTTATTCAAATGTCAGGGCTCTCCCCCCCCCCTTTTTTTTGGCATATCTCTATTTGCTGGCCTCTGTTTCCCAAGCTGGCAGAAACAAGGACCACTGATAAGTCTTAAACTTACATTCTTACAGTTTTATGATCAGAAAAGAAAATATTCCTATTGATTCAAATTTGAAAAATCCGGAAAAAGATTTTGATTTGCTCAAAACCTTTGGCCACATGGTCAACTCTGGACCTATCACTGCAGCTGAGGGTTCAGAGTACTATGATTGGCACATTGAGGTAAATAGTGATTCCTTAAGCAAACACCCTGATGAGAAAGGCACAGTTACATAAGGAGAAAATGGATACATTTAGACTACACATTAAAACCAGAAGCAGGAGAGAGGCAATTTTTTCAAAGATAAAAATAGCACAAATAAGGTAACTGAATCATTTAAAACTAAAAATTCACTCCCATTTATTTATCAAATAATGAACATTAGAGAAAAATATTTTAAATTCTTGAGGCTTGTGTCCAACTGGGACAGCCAATTCATAATGCATTTATTTTCCATCTCTAAGCTTCCTAGCTACCAAGAATGTGAACATTTTAATTTGTCAAAAGTTGGTTAGGCTTTTCTACACATATTGTAAAGGAACAGAAAAACAGTTTCTATAAATGTATAATTGCTTGGTTCAAATAAAGAGATGAAGCCATTGAGACACCACCAAGTCCCTTCTTACTTGCATGTTGTAACATTACCACACTGCTGGAATTACTTTTCTAAGTTAGGTTACATTAACTACAGATGGTACATCTGACTTTAGAGCAGGTGTTGTAGCAGGGTCGGCCCATGGCATCCTGATGCTTATCACCTGGACAGTTTCCAGCCACAGGCTGGATTTGAATTGTTGAGGAGATTGTCAGCAAGATTGATAGTGTGAGCCATTTTGGAATTACTTATGATAAATGACACATTTCCTCCACTCTTCTCAAAAGACAAGCTGTGAATCATGAGACAGTTCCATTAAACTTGATGAGTATCTCCTTCCATGTGGAAGATGCCTAAAAAACACATTCACATCGAAACTGAGGTCAGCTGAACAAATCAGAGCACCTAAGCTTCACTGACTCATTACTAGGATATGGAAACCAACTAACTCAGTATAATCCAAGATTTGCAGACTTGAAGGACATTTGTTGTAAAAGGACATTTTTTTCTGTGATTCAATTTGGCAGCTGTTACTTCTTTCAGGCTCAATATTGTGCCAGGTTTTATTATCATAGTTAGGTTATGCTAGGCTGGAGTAACAAATAGTCTGAAATCTCAGTATTTACATTCAATAAAATTTCAGTGCTTACTTATTTAACAGTCTAATGATATTGGTGAGATGGAGAGGGAGGAGCAGTGGTAGAATCTGCTCCAAGTAGTCATTCAGAGATACAATATTCTCCTATCTCAATGCCTCCAAATTCAACAAGTCCCAGAATCACTGTGGAAGAGGGAGAACATTACAGATTATATATGGGAGATTTTTATGGGACAAATCTGAAAGTAGTATTTACAATTCGTACCATACTCGTTATGTAAAACTAGTTTACGTGTCCCTAATCTAACTGCAAGGGAGCAGAAAATGTAGTTTAGGCATATGCACAGAGGAAATAAAAAAGGGAGGTACATATTGTGATTATTAACAATCTTTGCCCCACAGACACTACAGGAATGCAAATGAGACAACATCAAGTCAATTGAAAATTAAAATTTCCTAGAATGACATCAGTGATTTTTCATCTGAAAGGACAATCATGCTTTGATTTATTTCTTTATTACCAGTGGATAAAGTTCTCTTCTTAGAATGTGTAAAATTATTTCTCAACCCATAAAAAAATACATTACAATCTCTAAAATTTTAATATTACCAGCTCAACTATCATACAGAATAAATAATTTGCCAACTTTAAGTATTTGTAACATAGAAAGCAAAGTAGATCCAGATTTAATCTAAATTAATAGATTTATCAAGAAAGAACAGATGCATTATTAAATTCTCATTTCATTCAAGAAAAGAAACCAGTAATATCATTTAATTACTTTATAATTGTTAAATTACATATAAATTATAAATAAGTTTCAAATAAATCCACAATAAATTTAAAAAAATTTATATACTTAATCTCTGTTCTTTTCATTGTGTTGCACCCTAATCTGAAATTTAGAAGCACTGGTGACTTTTTTCATGTCCAAGTGCAGTGGGAACCTGAGAAAGCAAATTACTATTTCTAGAAGGTCAGAAGAGATATTCATGATATTCATGAAATTTTGGAGCCTTGGTAAGAAGGGCAGTAATATTCATACTGACCCTGAATTTATCCACCATAGTTT
Source organism: Lyroderma lyra (assembly GCA_004026885.1). Classification (NCBI taxonomy): domain Eukaryota; kingdom Metazoa; phylum Chordata; class Mammalia; order Chiroptera; family Megadermatidae; genus Lyroderma; species Lyroderma lyra. The sequence continues at coordinate 17,477 of PVJL010009781.1, read as the reverse complement.
TCCTTCACTAAGGAGCTAAAGTGTTGTACTACATCACCACACCTTACCACATCTAACCTTATAGGGATGTGTACTTTTCCTGGTCATCTTGAAGGGCATATAGATAATCCTGCTTTCTCCTAGTTCATTCAGGATAAATTAAGGGATAGTGAAATTTACTAGGAAAAAGAGGGAAGAGGGAAAAAGAGGTACTAAAAGGAATAATATTTGAGAAATAGATATGCTAATGCTATTGCAGACTTAGACTTCACATGCAAATTCAATTCACAGCTATTAATAGTAAAATACAACAGAGTATTGTATTGCATTTTGCTGAGTTTATTATTTATCAGTCATTCTTCTAAGTGCTTTGCATGCATAATATGTGTCTAATGTTTATTTAACATCACTACGACCCTCTTCCAAGACTGTCTCTGCATTGCAGAAATGAAGCTGAGAATCTTGCTTCCCAGAATTTTCCTTCCTGTAAAATTCTTGATTAGAGTTTGCAAATGGTAGGAAACTGCTGGCAATTAGGGAGATGGAAGTAAAGAAGTTCTTATTCTCCAGAGGCTGTTGTGGCCAGCCTTACGTGCTTCCTAGTGAGCTCTGAGAGTCAATTGCTTTGCTAACGCAGATGGAGAAAATGGATTTAAAAAACTCTCAAATAGTCTTGAGAATTGCAGCAACTTCTCTGAGAACTTTTATGAGAACCACATATTTTACTGCTTTAGTGTGAGATCTCTAGTGATAGCTTCCCTAAACTTTGAGGCTGCTTCCTGGACTTAAAGTGGAGGCTTAAGGATCCACAGGCCAGAAAGCCTCTAGTCCAGTGGTTCTCAACCTTCGTAATGCCGCGACCCTTTAATACAGTTCCTCATGTTGTGGTGACCCCCATAAAATTAGTTTCATTGCTACTTCATAACTGTAATTTTGCTACTGTTATGAATCGTAATGTAAATATCTGATATGTGTTTCCTATGGTCTTAGGCGACTCCTGTGAAAGGGTCGTTCGACCCCCAAAGGGGTCGCGACCCACAGGTTGAGAACCACTGCGAGTCTAGTCTGATAGTCAATCCTTTATATCCAGGATACACATGATGACTTATGTTTTACTGCCCACACCCTGACTGATACAAGTAATTAAAACTGCCTCCTAAAGTAGACATCAGCACATCACCTATTTTTTTATATGAAATAGAACTTAAGGAATATAAATATTTTGTCAAGGGTTGCATAGCTAGAATTAAAACTAAATATGCTGACTCCAGAGATTAAGCTCTTCATTATAATGCTATACTTTTAGTAAAGTCAGTACCAATGACAGAGAGAAAATATTTTATAATAAAACAATAGCCCAACAAGATCCAACATGCACCTTCCTAATCAGATCATAATATTACTGGCTATTACCTCCTTATTCTAAAAGTGATTTTGGTGTCAAACGTATTAAAGAACTTGTAATTTGAATGGAGAATTTCAGATGTTAGAATTTAGATATTAAACATGAACTTAAGTCGCCTATCCCCTTGCACACAAGGTTGTTCCTAGTCTATATTGTGCCTTTAGGAGAACAAGAAAAAGACCTCTACCTAGGTGAAGGCAGACACATGGCTGCAAGTCTTCTCAAATAGTCAAAGCCAAGGTAAGCACTAAGAAAAATGTGCCCCTTCTTCCCAGCAGACTCAAGCCCACTTCAAGCACTTGGCTCGGCAAGTAGAACGTGAGCTGTGCTGCAGCCCCCATTCACTCGCTGCACTGGGAGCCTTTGTGCATGGCATCACCAGCACAGCTGTAAGCAGTGGCTCTGGGTAAGCACCCCCCTCACTATCAGTAGTTAGTCAGTAACCACAGTATCTCCCTAAACAGCCTCCACACACAGAGTATAGACACCAGAGGTTCTGACTCTGTATTACCAAATGCCATATGTATTTTCCTTGAGAGAATACAATTAATTGTTCATTTTAATTCTTGCCTTGTAAACTGCTTATTTGAAATATTTTTACATATAAATTATCTGAAAATTAGAGAACAATTCTATCGCAAATAAATCACTTTCACCTTTACTTGTGACCTTTAATACCAATCAGCAACTTATTTATTTATTTAGTCACCTTTTGATATCTCTCTACCTAGTTTCCTTGGATAATTATTCCAAGTATTCTAAGTATTATCTACTTTCAATTTATTCTCAAACCCAAACTCTGCTATCCTTGTCATTGAAAGCAGCCTCACATTTTACTTTATTGAGACAATAGTATAATCATATATAAATTTAAAGTTTCTTCTAATTGAGAATATCTCTATACTAGTATTTCATGCATTTTCTTTCTTTCTGTGTTAAAATTTTGGAGGTTTACTTTTGAGGACTGAACCTCAGGGTTTATTCTTTGATTTTTTTTTCTGGAGGTCAATGTATTAGCGATCCCATTCATGAGATTAATATGATGGATAAGAGCATTTTTAACAAGCATCTTTTAATAATTATAAATGCCAGATTTCATCAGAAGCCTAGAGCAAGTATTATCACTGTGAGACAAACTAAAAGCTACATGTGTCAATATTTACACAAGCAGATTACAACAGTGTGGTCTCATCAGTTCAGCTATTGTGTCTTGTGAGCTTAACTAAATTTCAAACTCCATAAGGAACTGCATTTTCCCCTGAAGTTATTAAAGGGTAAATTTCTTTTAATTAAACTCATTTGCATGAATAAATTAGATTTAATTACTCTCATTCATTTCACTAATACCTTTCTTTGAATAGAGAAGGAGAACTTTTATAATTGATTAAGATAGGATGCTCTGGCCTTGTCCATACATTCTGGAGAATAGTTCTCATTTATGCTTTTAAATGACTGGGGGAGCAGAAATTTCTTTGATTTAGTTCTACCAAAACACTCTCCAGGAACTTGGGATAGATGCACAATCACTTTGTGTTGCCTTACAGCTGCAGACCTATCTGTCCCCTCATGCATTCCCCATGACATCCTAATGCAGGAGCTGAGCATGGACGCCATGGGGGCATGGAATATCCAGGAGACAGAACTGATGTTCTCTCAGGAATACTGTTCCTCCCTCACTCACACACCCCACGTCACCATGTGTGGCCCCAGAGGATGGCTGGTTAGTCAATGACAGGTAGGATTCCTCAAGGGAGGAACAACCTAAGACAGGCACAGTCACATAGGGGCCATCAGGAGAGAGCTTGGGCTCTACAGAGGGGAGGCCCAGCCCCTCACCCTCTCTGAGATTAATCTCCTGCCCCCTGGCTGCCTTGTGTCCCACGAACAGTTTAACCTGAGATCTGCTGGATGAGCTCAGCCATTCCCTCCCTTAATGGATGGTTATATAATAATAATGACTGCATGCCTTGGGGTTATGCATATTCATAAAGGCACAATACATGCTGGAACAAAATGGGGACCTTCGGGATCAGCCTTAAGGTGTGATAATCACAGACCTTGGAAAGAGGAAGGTTTTTACTTCTCCATACAAGCCTCACTTCCACTTTCTATCCAATAAAAGCTACACATTGGCCCAACTTGGGGCTCAGTCCATGAGGCTGGAGCCCCTTGGCCCCGCTTGTAATGTATTTTCTGCTACTGTCTTTCATCACTTCACGTCACCCTTCCCATTCACCCACCGCCTGTGTCAGTGCTGGATGTGACAACTTTGCTCTTCAGTTTCTCCATCAGATAAGTACTACAGTACCAATAGCAATGATCTGTTTTGGCCTCCATGTAAAGACAAATGATGCTTTTGATGTGCAAGTGTTACCGGAAAATGGGGTGTCCTCATCGACACGATGTCCAGGTTCTTGGTATCTCAAGCAAAGAATCGAACGAGAGACACAGAAAAGTATAGAGGTGAAACAGAGAGATAGTTTATTGAAGAGAAAGTGCACTCCAAAGAGGTAGGAGCAGGCTCGAGCAAGGAGAGTGACTTAAGAGCCCCCGATCAATATGTCTTCAGGGGAGAAACATCTGGGTGTGGAGTTTCTTGTTGACAAGGCTGATTGACAAGCCTGTGACATCACCTTTCTTTTATTGTTCCTGTCTCCTTTCCAAATTCAATTACCTCCTGTGATTATCTTATCCTGGGGCAGGGATTATTAGTAAAAGAGTGGTATCAGCAGTCTCGTGGGAGGGGTCCCAAGATTCCCCTATTCTGTCTGCCTTCCTCACATTCTCGTGAGAGACGTGATCCCCACACATCTTTATGGGAAGCTGAGGGGCTGAAGGTCTCGTCTTCTGTATCTGCTTTCTGCTGAAGATGGTCATTGTCCCTACAAACTGGGGATCCTTGGAGCGCTCACCCTATCTGATCTAAAGGGGGAAGGGGTCTTGAGATCCGTCATGTTGATTCCTTTGGTCGAAATGGGCTGGAAGCCTTGCCAGGTGATATCTTCATTCCAAAGGCCCCTAGATAAGGAGAACCAGACCCAGTTAGTAAGTTCAAAAGCTGTGGCCCAAAAGGTAGTCCTCAAGCCATCACTGCAGGGTGGCTATGTGACAGCAGATTTGTTTAGCCCTTTGGAGTCTGCATCCTGCTGATTTTGGGCTCCACCAGTCACCCAGGGGCAACCGCCTATCCAGGAATCCTCTGGGGATGATACAATTAACAAGCACATATTCACAGTCGCAAGGATGATTAGCTAAAATGTAGCATACCCAGCTAAGTAAAGTTTTATTATCACATATCACAAATTTTAGGATGACTAACACAGACATTTTGGAAATAGCGAACACAAGTTACAAGTTTTTCTCTGAATGATTAGCTCAAACCGGGGCAAAGGACATCTGGGAGATGCAGGGTAAAAGCCTATTGTTTAAGTTTTGGGGTGATTGTCTAAAGCAGGAGGCAGGATGAAGACAATCCATGATTCAAGTTAGGAGCAATCTGTTGTTTAAGCTGGAGTTAAAGGAAAACTGATTGAGAAGGTGATTAAGGCTAGGGACTAGGGAAAAGGTGAAATTGAGAGAACAAGAAGGAGTCTAGTGTAGTGGGGGGATGGCTGCTTTGTTTGGCCCGTATCAAAAGTGCTTGAAACATTTATATGTATTCTAAACTATAAATATTACTATAATTACTAATACTAGAAATTAAATCTCTTTATTTTGTGTAAAAATGAAATTTCTCACTACCTTCTCAGTAGCAATAATTGTTTTTACAATTTTAGATTATCAAAATTTCCTATCACATTCATTTACTTATTCCTGCCTGCATGCAGTCATTAGGTACATCTTTTCACATGAGACATTGTGATTATCCTTGGATAGAATTCAACAACCCCTTAAGAATTCCAATAACTCTAATCAAACAGGTCAATTCTATTTTATAACTACCTGTGAAATATATTTATATTTGTTTTCTCTCCTCCAAATTGTTTGCTACTACACTATTTCAGCCTATATTATCCTTAAACTTAAGAGTTTCCTAACTACAGTTACCTTCCTGTCATCTATTTTCAATATTGCTCCCTCATTATCTTTCTAATACATAAATACAGTCATTTTACTTATCTGTTTTAAGCCAACTCCTCCAAAGGATGAGCCCCTCTCTCTCACTCCACAAGCCAAAACTTAAGCTAACCTAAGCTAGAGTTTTCCAAATATATCATTCTAGTCTTGCTTCATTACCTTTGAACATAGAATTCCTTTTTCCTACAATAAACTTCCCCTCCCATCTTTTTAAACTTATCTCACAAAATCTATTTTACTTTATTTTATTTTATTTTATTTTATTTTATTTTATTTTATTTTATTTTTGGGTGGGGGTAGTTTCCTGGCTGGAAATTGAACCTAGGCTGCAGCATTGAGAGCACTAAAGCCTAGCTGCTACACCACCAGGTAAACCCACAAAATCTATTTTAAATACCTTCAGCCATGAACCTTGTACGTGATTATATTATTATGCTAATCAAAATGTACTTGTTTACATATTGGGTCTCTCTCAAGACTGAACTCCTTGGGGAGTAATACAGTGTCACTGGTGACGAAACATGGGTATACCAATATGACCCTGAAACAAAGCATCAAGAGTGCACAGTGGAAGTCAGCCAATTCTCCATGACCAAAAATGTTCCATCAGTCCAAATCAAGAGTTAAAACGATGTTGCTAACCTTTTTGATATTGAAGGGATTGTTCATTATGAATTTGTACCAGCTGGACAAACAGTCAACCAAGTTCACTATTTGGAAGTGCTGAAAATGCTGCATGAAAAAGTTAGACAAGAACGACCTTAACTTTTCACCAACAACTCATGGCTCTTGCATCACGACAATGCACCAGCTCACATGGTACTGTCTGTGAGGGAGTTTTTAACCAGTACACAAATAACCACTGGAACACCCTCCCTACTCACCTAACTTGGCCCCCAGTAATTTTTTCTTTACCTGAAGATAAAGGAAATATTGAAAGAAAGACATTTTGATGACACTCAGGACATCCAGGTTAATATGACAACAGCTCTGATGGCCATTCCAGAAAAAAAGAGTTCCAAAATTGCTTTGAAGAGTGGACTAAGTGCTTGCATTGGTACATAGCTACTTAAGGGGAGTACTTCACAGGTGACCATAGTGATACTCAGCAATGAGGTATGTAGCACTTTTTCTAGGATGAGTTCACGAACTTAATTGTCAAACCTCATACTACTTGAGGAGTTACATTATGAATGAAAGACATAAAATATGCCTTGGCAATGCCTTGTATACATATTTTGGTGAAAAACAAGTTATTTTACTTTTTAGTATGAAAGAAAAATAAAGTTTCAAAATATGACAAACCTCTAGGACTTACAAGTGAATGAATGAGACTAAGAGGCCTCTAATTCATATTTATCAACTGTTCTTATCTACCTGGCATTTTAGGTTGGTTCAATCTCCATGTCTCCAACCACAATAAAAAGTACCATATTTAAACAATAAAGAATAGGAGAAAATGGTGCCTTCTGTCAGCATATGTGAGATGCCATCTCTACCAACTTAAAAAGAAAACATCTTTCCATGATGTATTCCCATGTAGGTACTCCAATTCTCCACTTTCCTTTATAGATAATCTTTGAAAAATAAATTCAGTTCACTGATTTCACTTTCTCACACCCATTCATAGTGTCTTGCATCCACCACTCTGAAATGATTCAAACTAAAGCCATCTATGACCTTCAGATGTCTAAATCACAGACAGACATGTTGATACAGCTTTACATTTTTAGTGTGACCTCACCTCTCTATTCTATTATTTCTGATACTCTCTTTGCTTTCCTGGCTCTTGTCACCCCCTCCCCCTCTCTTTCCCACTTAGGCCTCTTAATTACTCTTTTCCAGATTTCTTCGTGGGTTTCTTTTCCTCCATCTACCTTTTAATTTTCATGTTCCTTCTGATTATACTACTTTGGTCTTTTTCTCTTTATACTTACTGTACTCTGCTTTGACCTATGGTGCTCTTTCCCAGTGTGAATTATGATTCACTTGGTGAAAACACCTGAATTAATTAAGACTCTTTTGGGCACAAATCACAGAAATATAACATAAATAACCATAAGGTATAAAACTCAAAATATATTGGCTCATATGACTAAAACATTCAGATGGAGATTGACAAAAGGGTTGGCTAAATCAGGTGATTAAAAAATATCAGCAGATCTCTATATTTCTTTTTTTGTTTTGTTTTGTTTTTTTTTGTTTTTGTTTTTTTTATATTTCTTAATTCCTTAGCTTTTCACCATCTGCATTGACTTCATGTGCCTACTTCGCCTATTTGGAGGCAAAGATTGCCATCAGTTACTCTGGACTTAGTTTTCTTAAAGGTAACTATCCTGATGAAAAGAACATGAGCCATTCTGTCCCAACATCCTTACAAGTACATAGTTTTATTTTCTGATTCAATTGACTTGGCACATCCAAAGCAGTAACAGAAAATCTTAAAATTTTTGCTTAGAAATCATTAATGGCTGGCTCATTAAAAAATGTATTGTTTTATTTTTCAAAACAATACATTTTATTTGAAAAACTGTTTTATTACTGAACAGAGCTGTATTTCTAACAGAAGGTTATCATAATTCATTTTAAGAGATCTGTGTTAACCAGAAGGGGGATTGCTGGGTCATATGGTAACTCCATGCCCTATTTTCTGAAGAACCTCCACACTGTCTTCCATAGTGGAAAACCTTAGTCCACAAAGACTTATGTACCCCAATGTTCATCGCAGCGCTGTTGAACAGTGGCCAAGACATGGGAACAACCAAAGTGCCCTGCGACAGATGACTGAATAAAGAAGCTGTGGTACATATACATAGTGGAATATTACTCAACTATAAGAAAGGATGAAATACTGCCATTTGAGACAAAATGGATAGACCTAAATAGAGATCATCATGCTTAGTGAAATAAGTCACACACAAAAAAATCAAGAACCATATGACTTCACTCATATGCAGAATATAAAACTGAAAGCAACAAAAAACAAACAAACAAACAAAAAACTCATGGACACAATCAATAGTTTAATGGTTATTTGGGGGAAGGAGGGGAGGGAGAAGAAGGAGGTGAAGGGAGAGGAGGGAGGAGGAACCAAGTATATGGTGATGGAAAGAGAACTCACACTGGGCGGTAAACATATAATGCAACACACAGACGATGCACTGTAGAATTGTACACCTGGAACCTGTGTAATTCTTGCTAACCAATGTCACCCCAATAAGTCTAAATAAAAAAAAAACATATTTTTATTAAAAATAAGAATTTTACATGCTAAACCCAATTTTTATGAAGATATGTACATATGAATATTTATATGCCATTCTTGCCTACAGGAAGTAAATAAAACTTGAGTGTTGTTACAAATTCTAGGGAGCTTAGAATAACACATTTTTATAAGATCACAATAATGTGAATACTCATTCCATAAACTGATATATTTTTTTAAAGGAGTTTTTTTTGTTTTGTTTTGTTTTGTTTTGTTTTGTTTTACTTAAGGAATAGAAAATATTGATTTAGCAAACCCTGGGTTACTGTCATGGTCAGAACACATTAAAATGAATATTTTAATTGTATCTTTTTTTGCTAGAAAAAAGAGATCTGTGTTGGCTGGAGTTGAGATAATTTGACTTATTTCAATAAACTAAATTCAAAGCTTTGCATTACTTGGTGACTTCTACTGATTAGATGTCATCTTTTTTAACCTTTTTATTATAATGTGCAAGCAACATCTATTGAGCCACCCATACCATGAATTTACTTGTCAGTTTTCTCTTTTTAAAAGGCAATAACAACAAATATGGTAAAGAAAATTGTAAAAGGAAAGCAAAATATTACATGAGGCATTAAGTTTTTATAAATAGCCTGTTACTCATTAAAAAGAAAAAAAAATCCTCAAATCTTACATTAAAGAGTAATGTTCTAATAGTCTTTTCTAAGTCTTCTACTGGATAAGCAAAATCTATGGTAAAATAAATCTCATCACAGTGGATAGATTTCAGGAGATTAAAAAGTCTGTCTGCGCTCAGGATATCGGCACCTGGTTAGAAAGCACTTGGAGGTGACCTCCTCTATCAGCCTGCATTTGAGTATTTGGCTTGGGTGTGTACAATCATAAAAGGGAATGTGTCATGAAAAGAAGTGGAAACAAACAAATCACAATACCAAAAGGAAGAAAAAAAATCTCTCAAACCACACTTTCACAGTCCTCTATTTATACTAGCACATTCTGGGAAAATCGCTCAAAAACCTGTTACTAATCACTTAAACCTTAGGCTGTCGACATTTTTCTGCTTTGCTAGCCAAATAGTCATGTGCAGCAGCCAGAGGGTTAAAGAGCCAGATTTCCTGTCCCATACTGTAGCTTTGTGTGAGCAATATGGAGGATCTCATCATCATTGCAGAGGCTCCTGTTGAACATGAAGGGGTCTATCCAGGCAAAAATATGTGCAGCCTTCTGGGCCAGATTTGCTCCGGAAGGGCTTCGGAGTTGGCTGTGCAGTGGACTAGGCTGTCCAGGCCGGCTGTTCCACAAAGGCCAAGACTCTCCCTCTGTGTGTCTCATTCTTCAGCCAGCAGACCATCCAACGCCTGCTTTGCCCAGGTTCAGACACTGTGAGAAAGAGAGTCTTTGTGTTGTTTTAGGAAAACAGTACACAATCTATTATAAATAAGATTATTTGAATTTTTGGTAGACCAAAAGCCAAACCATCTCAATAGTCACATAGAAATTAGTGAAATGGAACACAGAACTAGGTAATTTCTAGGATTTAGACTGTAGAAGACAACAGAAATTTTTATTTCTTGATTAAAAAAAACAAAAACAGTCCACTATACAACAAAGTATGTCTCCAGTGGCCTAGGCACTGTGCTTTAATTGTATTTTTTTAATGAAAAATGTTTGATATGCTGATTATATGTACTCAACTTCTTTAATAAATATGTCAGGAGAGTTCTAGGTCAAGGAAATGAAAATAACTGTCTTGGGATTCCACTCACACATCATCACTGTACTTTATGACCTAAAGTATAGAATCCTTGATTTTAGTTTTCTCCACCTCCATTACTTTAACTCATTCTTATCTATTCTTGATTAATAGAATGAAGACAAAAATACAGAAACTAGGCAATATTTAGTAGACAATATTTTTCACTTTAAAAAATTCAACTTTAATTTGATAAGAAATCTACCCACACTATCTCTTCCTATATAATTCCCCAGCAAGAGTCTGGACTTAGAAAAATCTTGTTTCTGATGGAATAAAAGTGGACAAAAACCTTAAAAATATGCAAGAAAATGCTCAGGCTTTGTTTCACACACAGTTTATGGCTAAGGACAGTCCTTATCAATATCTATTAGGATTCAGCCATTGTGACCAGAAATTTGAAGATAAGCCTTGCAGGTAAAAACAAAACCATGAAACATTTCACGCATCTTTGCCATCTGAACACTATCCTACTTGTTCAGAAATCTGATGGAACTAGATTCAGTATGTATCCCTGAGTCTCTAACTGTCATAATCAAAGCTCAGCGATCTAGGGGGATGAAGTTTGACCCAGGATTACCATGAACCACTGTGGGTCCTTGAAGTCAAAAACTTAAGATTCTATCGTGCCCTTAATTATTAAATGTGTTCCCTATAAAGAAACGACCACTGGTTAAAATGTTTGATCATCTGACAAGGCCATAAGGCTTAACAGAATCGATGATTACACACAGATGGACGATTAACTCTCGAGGTTTAATGTTAAAAAAAAAATAAAGTAACTTTGCTGAGTTGCTACTTAATGGAATTACACTGCCCATATGGAAAAGAACTATACCCTAAATATACCCAGAATGATGGAACAGGTGGCAGAATCTGGGCAAGACTGCTTGGAATTCACAAAAGCATTCTGAACTTGTAACTGCCAGAAAAGATTTCTGAAGGAAAGAAAAAAAAAAAAAAGAGGAGAATCTTTAAAACTGTTAACTTTTCTACATTTTAAAAATATGAATTGCAAGAATAATTAGAAAACTGAACCCCAAAGTATTCAGCAGGTACTTTTTTTCATACCATCTTTCAGAAAACTGCAAACTATCTATTCCTGACTGAGGTAAAGTTTGATGTATGGGTTATTATTTAGCTCCAACATAAACTCAGTGAGGGCAGAAACCACATCTGATTTGATAATAGCTATGTCCTCCAAAAGATATAATTGGGAGCATGAGATTAAAACTATTAGCCAAAGTCAGGTTTGGGCATTATATCTGGATTTCCTGTTCTGTAATAATGATTTATGTCCCCACTTCCACAGATAAACAAGAACTGCGTATGCAAAAACGGTGACAGGATGTGAACACTAGCAAGCATTTGCATATACAAGAATAAGCAAATGATAAGGTAGTATAATTCCACTTAAGAAACTATTGCTGAGAGAAGGTAGTTTATTTTGTAATATTTTGCTCAAAATCAAGGAGGGGGTGGTATTTTAAACATTAATAACCTTTCAAAACACAAAAGACTTTGTCTTCTGGGCATGGAAGGGTGTGGGGCTAAAATCTGGAAGGCCTTAGTAATGACAAACTTAGTAGGTAAGCAACATTGAGCCAAGAATGAATTGATATATATATAATTTTATTCTTAATATGACTCTGGGTTATTTCCCATTTTACTTATTAGGAATCTGACTGAAAGGCATTAAGCAAACTTCCTAAGGCCACAGAACTAATAAAGTTTGGACTGAAAAAGAGATTGATCTTGTCAGAGTCCTTTCACACAGAACCATTTTCATCATGAGCTCTCCCTGCTTCTGTGTGTCATCTCTCTAGTTTTGCGTGTCTGAGCATGCTTGGACTGTTTATGCCTGATACCTTCCTTCACCTTAAGGATCCACACCATTAGCCATGGACCTTTAGAGAAATGTAAGGATGATAGATAGCACAAAATTGTTAACTAAAATACTGATACTAAATGGCAAAAATCAGTGTGAAAAATCTCCACAGCATTCTGTTTCTCTTCCATAAAGCTCTTTTGTTTCTTTCTTTCTTTTTTTTTTTAATATTAAATTCTTTAGAAGAATTTTTGGACACTTCTGCTTTGTTGATGCTTTAAGCACATGCTTGTTGTAGCCACAGGAAAATTCAGTAAAACTATCCTTGGGTTCACTAAACAATTCTGAAATATTTTGAACTATCTTAATTAATTTAATCATTGCATTTCATTACATAATTCAAAGATTAATATTTTCAGATCTCTGTTATCAATCTGCCATAAAAACAGGACCCGTATCAGTGTTTACACTAAAAATAATCTTGGTACAATCACTCAGACCAGTTGGTTTCTGAGTGTAGACACAGCGTCTTCAAGAAGGTCTCTTCTGAAAGCCTGGTCGTTAGCTTTCCATACATGTGATTTTTAGACATTTTGAGATTCAAAATAATTTCTTGGACTTTGTGCACTACCCAGAGGAATTTTATCACTAATGAGGGACAATGGAAAAACTTCTAGTCCAGTGAAGAGACCTCCTTTCAGTGTTAATATTTTATTGTCTGCTAATTAGTTGTAAATCATGTTCACTTAATTGTTCTGGGCCTCTCTTAAGGTATTTTGCTTGTATCATAGGAATTCTGAGAGAAATTTAAAAATGAAATATGTGAAAACGTAAGAACAGTGCCTGAGCTGTTAAAGATGCTTTCCTTCCCCATAGCATCCTATACAACATGAGTAATCAGTGGACCTCTCCAAGTGATCAATGAAGAAAATTGTTGCCCAAACAGATTGTAAAATGCTTAAGGGCAGGGGATATGCCTTATAGTGGGGCCTCAAAAACACTGGCTTTAATAAGAAAGCCTTCAAAATACAATTGAGTAGTGCAGAGGACAATAAATTGCAAATGATTAAGTAAAAAATATACATGTAACTTTCTTTGCCTATTAGCGTAGCAGCCTTTGTTGTTGTGGAGGTATTTTCTTGGAAATAGAATATTTGTGTTGTAGGAATCTAGCTTATATTTTACTTAGATGACTATCAGACATATTTTATATCTATATAGAATTCTTAAATTGATTGAATGTCAATTATAGTCTCCATTTTTAAATTGTTACAATTTCCTATTCTACATGAAGTACTTTTTTAATGCCCCAACAGTAGTATTCTTTGATGATGTGGAGTGAAGGAAATAAGTTGATGGAAACCAATGTTAAATTACATCTTTATTCTTTTAACAACTGATAGTTACACTTTTAATAAGATACCTAGAATTACTGTTTAATATACTTAAAATATGTACTATTTAATTACATTGGACCTACTTTATTAAATGTCCTACTAGTTATGTTTAAATGACAACTTTGTTTCATATACTCTTTTTTTTATTTTTAATTTTTTTATTTGCATTTTCCTAATACCTAATGATATTGAATATACTCATTTTTGATACAGTTTATTTATTGCCTAATAGATACTTAATCTGGTGGTTGCAATGATTGTAATGAAATCTTAAAAACTGATCCCAGCAAAGAGTAATTGGCCTATGGGAGAAGATAAAATAGGACCACAATCATTTCAGACTACTTAATTCAAGGTTAATGCCTAAGGAAAAATCTTAAGACAGCCTATGAGATGAAGTCACTCAGGACTCATATCAAGGGTAAATAGGCTAAACAGAGATGTTAACATTGCCTAGACAGGGACAAAATAAATAATGTGAGTTCCTTTAGAACTGATAGCAGAATCTCTATTTAAAGGCACAGTCTTCACTCTGGATTTCCAACACATTTTTTATGTAAACTGTATTTATTGTTTCTGTAGAACTAACCACGATTCGGAAATGATCCTGGTCACTTACCTCTTGGTCAATCCAAATATATAATACCATTGCTTCTCTGAAGTTCACATAGCAGGGAGAAGAGTGGAGTGGTGATATTGTCTACTGAATGAACTTCAAAACCAAGGAAGTACAAGTGGTTGTTTCTCAGTTTTGTATCATCAAAATATCAGGCCCTGAAGAATATGTAAAAGAACAAAGGATTAGGCAGGTTGAACATTAAGTTTCCCTGACATTTGTAGAATATTCCCACATTATCACGTGGCTTTCTTATCAAGAAGGAAGAACATTTGTACCATCATAGCCACTCAGAACTCCACATGGCAATTTAAGAAAATGTGCTGTGGAGAAAATGTGCTGTGGAGAAAAGTCAAGAGCCTAAATGTGTTGACTACCAATGCTTTTGAGTCCATTGTCATTGGCAGTTTATACAATAACTTTTAAAATCTGATGATCAGATGAATATGAACAGGACATAACCGATAATTCCTAGGCAGAATGAGACTTTCCCAACAGACAGAATGAATGCTTCAAACCACATACCACAAATGAAACTTAGTCTTGATTACCCTTTTCTCATAAGACAACAAAGGCAAAGCAAAGCTGTTTGTCTTAATTATGTTGGAAACAACCATAATTGTCAGTACTTGTTTATATCCTGTCTACCATAGACATATTGCCTTATACTGGGTAATTTTTTGCCTTCTCCTCTCCTACACTGCAACTACACCACTACATCTATGCAAACTATGAGTTATTTGTCTCTTTTTGCTTTGATTTTAAATCTCCTAAAAGTAGGTTCTGAAATTGCACATTTATTTATACATGTTATGCATGTTTGTATATAATTTTATTATACACTCACCAGTGTTACACACACACACACACACGAAACAGAAAAAAGAGAAAAAAGAATATCTAAACCATTAGCAACTTCCCAAAAATATAACTGTGAATATCAGACCCAGGGAACCTCGCTTAACAAAGTGCTCCCAATTTTGGTTTCCTGTGAAGATCAGCAATTTGTGGTTAAAGACTAACACTCATCTCTAACCAGAAATCTTCAAGACAGTTTTGTTCAGATATGCTTAGTCTTTTCTCTGTAGGTGATTTTAGAAGTGTTTTAGTTTCCATGAAACAGTCTATGGATCCTCCTTAAATAGGTCTTCTCTTAACCCAATGATTAATTGCTTACCAAATTCCATTATACTTTGATTCAAAATCTGGATTTTCTTCATCATGGGGCTGTAGTGAATCTGGTATTTTGCAATAAACTGCCAGACTCATATATGAAATACCTTTCATTTTAATCCAAGTGATTTGTTCTAAATTTATGGGGGACACCCAGAGTGCACTGACAGGGAGAAGCAAAGACCATGTATTCCATCACCTCCCTGGGGGCCACTTGTGGAAACGTTAAAGGTTTTATATATTAAGAATATTCAATATATTTTATTAATTCACTCTCTAAGTTCCTTATTACTCTCACAGCCTCTGGAAACAAGGTGCATAAAACTCAGCACGAAACTCTTGTACAATATTTCCTTGTGCCTCTATTGTTCATCATCACAGATCCTGTTGGTATCCTAAACCTAACAGACCACATAAAAAGTATGCTGTTATAAGAAAGATATGATGCAAAGTGTTATGTCAATATAATGTCACCTGTATGTTGCTATGTAGCAGTATTTGAAAACAGAATTTGATGGTCATTCCAAGGCCCATGATACACTCAAGAGCAAAACAGAAGTGAGGTTTTTATCATTACTTTCAAAACCCTAATCCAAGCTTAAATATACTACTTTAGACTTGTTCTTTTTTTTTTAAATCGAAAGTTATCCTGGGGATTATTTTGTCATTTTGGATTACCCCCCTCAGTTAAGCCATTTATTTGAAGGGGTTTTTTAAAAAAATTATTTTCCTTTGCCACTTAGTGATTACTAAATTGTAGTGCTAAGCTTGTGACTCCAGTAACTGATGTCTCCTAGGTGGAGGGAGATCACAGGATTTGTTTGGAATGAATACAAGGAAAATATACCACTGTATAGTAGAGCAAAGTTGTAAACCACCCAGACAGTTGAAGAAGGCTACTCAAGATAGGAATTAGAAAATAGGTCTTGTATTTTACTTTAAACCATTTAATGATTAGTTTAGAAATCAAAGAAGCAGACATATAGAGTTGACAGTGTTACCCAGGTAGTTTTCTCTCAAAATCTGAATTCACTCATGTTAGCAAATAACACTAGGTAAAGCATTACTATTTAATGTCCCTTCAAGAAGTGTTAACTGCACAGTGTTGGTTTATTAAGAAGATGAAAACTCTCACCTCAGGTCTCATTTATTATTCATTGTGTAGTTTACTTTCTGATGTGAGACTATATTTAAGTCTGTTTCAACGTAATACTCTTCAATATTTACTTATTTAACATTTATTGAGCACTTTTTATAACATAAAATGTCCTGCAACATAGCATCCTCGTTGTATATTGAGAATAATATGTATAGAGATGGATAACATAGATTGAGAGAGAGAGATTTATAAAAAGAAATACAGAAATAAATAGATAAAAATAAGTATGATAAGGTGATAATACAGGATGAGTAGTAAGAGAACAGAGTTTATTTTAACATGCTTTTTACTTTAATACATTTACCTCATTGTTTAATAACTATTTATTTGTAAGCCAGACAATAAAGTTGTAATTATTCATAAATATTATGGAAACTTCAAAATGGAATTTATTCCTAGATTCTATTAGTTTAAAATATTTATTACATTGAGTGCCAATAAATGTCCTATGTAACAGCTACATTTATTTATTTATTTATTTATTTATTCATTTATTTATTTATAATTCATTTTTATTGTTAGACTTATTGGGGTGACATCTGTTAGCAAGGATTACATAGGTTTCAGGCATACAATTCTACAGTGCATTGTCAACTTGATGTATAATAAGGTCACCACCTAATGTGACTTCTCTTTCCATCACCTTATATTTAGCTTCCCTGCCCTCCTCTCCCACCCCCTCCCCTTTCTCCCCTCCCTAACCCACTCGTCCCCAAATAAACATTAAACTATTGATTGTGTCCATGGGTTATTTGTTTCTTCATTTCTTTTTTCTTTGCTTTCAGTTTTATATTCCGCATATGAGTGAAGTCATACAGTTCCTTGTTTTTTCTGTCTGGCTTATTTCACTAAGCATGATGA
>PVJL010009780.1:0-54375 GCA_004026885.1 Lyroderma lyra | reverse complement strand
CCCCCAGGCGGGTACCACGGATACTGAGGAGACCACGCCCCCCAGCGGGTACCACGGATACTGCGGAGACCACGCCCCCCAGGCGGGTACCATGGGTACTGCGGAGACCACGCCCCCCAGGCGGGTACCACGGATACTGCAGAGACCACGCGGCCCACTGAGTTCGATGGCACATCCTATCACGCTCCCACGGACGAAGGTGACAGGCCCTGCTCAGCGGCATTGTCGCTCTTCGGTTTCCGTCCTGGACGCCCTCTCTTCTTCTCCTTCGCGCTCTCCCTGCTGATTTAATCTGCTCTGTGACATTGTGGTCACAGCTTCCCGGCCTGCAGCCGCAGGAGATTGCTGCTACGTGACAAATCCAAGTCGGTATTTCTCAGAGGTGGCCGTGACCCTCACGGGACAAAGTTTCAGGTCTGCCTCAGGTAACTTCCTGAATCACGCTGTAAAAACTATGTCTGAATTTAGCTGAACATACAGATTTCTGAAAACTCACATTTATGTGGAAGGTAGATGGTAGAGATTATCAAGGATTCTTGAAGAAGTTTAAAAGTGGGTCAAGACAGAACAGTGTGTTGTGATTTTAACCAAGCAAAAGGGAGAAGTGGGTCACAAGATGAAGAAACCTTCAAGAATGGCCTGTGGAGAAATATGCAAACAAAGAAATCACCCTTTAAACATGCGTTATACAAGAAAAACGTGTGTTATGTATAATATTAGGATCTAGAGATACATCAAATCATATAATTGAACCCTAGAACGTTTTGTTTGGAATTAATAAATTAGCTACGTGCGGAATGGAAGAAGTTTCTTACAAAACAGAAGTTCTAGGCTATACTTTTAAAAAGAGCCCAAGGTTATATTTAAAGCTGTGATCAGACACAGAAATTCTGATAGATCAAACTGACGACTATTTCCTATCTCCCTGCAGAGCAAGTGAAGACTGTCAGTCACTCTCTGGTGGGTGGGGCTTTCATTTTAAAGGAATCTGAAAGAACAGGACACCACCCACGTCTGTACTTGAGTGGTCATAAACATTAATTGGAAGGACACTTTTTTGCTAGAGTCTTAGTACAGGAGGCTTTCAGCTGAGCTGATAAATTATACGATGTGCTCAGACGAGGTAAGGGAGTCAACCAGATAAATCTTTCATTAGATGAGGTTCTGATCGCTGGGAATGAGACGAGTGCCAATTAAAATGTCCAAAAAGCCAGGAGCCAGCGTTTCTCTTTCCCAGCTGTGTATTATACAATGGGCTTCGCCTCACTTTGGTTTTCAACAAAATTGGGAAAAAATTAAGGGTCAAGTGCTTAAGCTTTAAGAACTAGGCTCATTCTGTCATAACTGGAAAGTGTATCAGTTAAGAGAAAACTGCTCATTAAGTTTTTGAAAATGCAAATTTTTAAAGTGACAACCTTTGTGGAATTTTCTGTGAAAACTGCTTCTTTCTTCAACCCAAACATTTTAAGTTAATACTATGCTATATGCCTCAGGGGGCAAGAGAAAGAAACTAACAGAAGAAATTCATCATGTGCATTTTATTAACAGTGTTCAGAGCAACATTTAAGTACTCAGAAAAGGGGGACTTTTTTTTGAACAAAACACATAACCACATTTGTAACATAAGTAACCCAGGTCTTTTGGAAGCTTACGTTCTGTGTCCTCTGCGCTTGGAAATCGGGCAGGTGTTTGTTACGTCTCACTCCTTCCCAGACCTTCCTGACGGTCCTCTGAAGGACTCGGAGTGTGGGGACTTCTGCAAGGAGCCAAGGCACCCTGAGCTTCAAAATAATTCACTTGAAGAAGTCTCTCTCAATTCCGCAGGTCAGTGCCTGGAATCAAAGTTGAATCTTAAATTCTAGTTTAATTGGTAGGTAGCAGTTGAGAAGGAATACAGAAGTATTTCATTTATGCTTTAACTTCAACTCATTGTTTTTTTATGCACAGTATCTATGTATGCTCCTCTCTATTCAGAAAACTCAGAATTCTAAGACCTGGAAGCTTTCTGAGAGAGTATCTGGCCCACATGTTTGTCATGAGGATTCCGTTACACGTGGTAGGAGGGGTGGGCGTGACCCCGAGTGCTAGCTACCCCCATCATCAGACGGCGAGCAGCCCTGAGACATGGGACGGCCTACAGATGCCACAGGTTTTATACTGGGCGATTCACATTATCAGAGAAGCAGCATGGAAGCTCCTAGAGCGATTCCCAAGTGGCAGTACGTGTGCCCCCAGGGGGACGTGCTGTGTCATTTAGGGGTACGCGAAAAATAATCTGTAGTGGGGAAAACAGAAGTCAATGCAAAACATTAGTTGTGGAACAATAGATGTTAAGTTTGAATCACTGTTCATGGAGACACTTCAAAATTAGATCACATTAGGGAATGATGACGGGTGAGGGTGTGGCTGTGAACCCCTCCCCCACACCGCTCTCCTACCAATCATTACAGTTTCAGAATAATCCACTTGCGACCTTTCTAGAACTTCCCCAAACATATAAAGACTTTGGTACGTAGCCAGTCTGATCAGTTTAGTTACTGACTGAGTAAAAGTAAATGTGTTGTGTTTAATCGTGATTCTTTTCAAGTAGTTTCTTTAATGTTCAGCATAGTTTCAGTTATTGTCAGTGATTTTTAAGCATGTCAGTTATGGATCCATGGTTGGAAACAGGAATGGTTAAAAAACCAGAACTTGATGTGGGTTATATCCCGTCGCCAGGTACTTCCCTGCACGTGTCTGCAGCTACGAGCACGCTCACACCAGGAGACAGTAAAAGGTGCGGCCTCAGGCACCACACAGAAGGGAAGGAAATGCTCTGAAGAGCGTGTTAAGTATGGGCTTTCATTTCTAGGGGATGATGACTGTCCTAAGCCTTTGTGTGTTGTGTGTGGGGAAACATTATCCAACGGTTGCATGAAACCCTCTCTACTCATATAACATTTAGAAATTAAACATCCTGTGTATAAAAATTTAGAAATACATCATTTTGGTGCTGAGAAAAGCATCCAACTGTCACATGATGTCAGGAAAGAATAACAAAGAGAATGCAGCTGAGGCTTCATACTGCATTGCTTATCGCACAGCTAAGTGTGGTAAATACCACACCACAGCTGAAGATTTCATTTCTCCTTGTATTAAGGAGACCATTTTTTTTATGTTTGGGGAAGAACATGTCCACAAAATCAGTACTATCTCTTTTTCAAACAGTATAATGTCTTGACAAATTCCGGAAATGTCTGATGATGTTGAAACTGTAGTAGTAGATAGAATTAGAAAAAGTAAATTCTTTTCCATCCAGGTCGATGAAAATGTAGATGTTGCTGCCTTATCTATTTTGCTCATCATCGTGAGGTACTTAGTAGGAAATGACATTGAGGAAAACCTGTTGCTTCGTTACCCATTCACAGAGCATACGGTGGGTGAAGATACTAACACAATCAATGGTTTGTCATTGAAAAGGACACTACTATTTGGTTGAATTGCTGTGGTGTGTGCACTGACGGAGGCAAGCCTGTGTCAGGTTGTTTTATAGGTGTACATGGCCACTTAAAAAAGTAGCTCCCCAAGGAGTCAGTGCTGCACTCATAGACAAAGTTTTGCATCCAAGCCTCTTCCTAGTGAACTCAAAGATTTTCTGATGAGAATGTAAAAGTTGTTAAGTTTTATTAAGTCACAACCACAAAACCCCAGATTGTGTAAAGCGCTGGGAGACCTCTGGCAGACCTCTCCTCATGCGGGGTCTGACTGGGATCCCGTTGGAAGGGAAGGAGCCATCATCGTCGCGTTTACTCTCTCGTCCTTATGCCCTGCATATATGTACTACGTGCAGTTAGGAGACGGGCATTCTTCACTGTCACATGAAAGTGGTTTTATTTCTTTCTACATTTTCTGTTTTAGTGACTTTTCGAAATAAAGATGTCTTTTGATCTCAAACATATTTTCCTTCATGTACGGGAGAGCATCTTGATTCTTTCTTTTCCATTCGGTGAGGGGCCTCTTTGGCATTTTCTTCGGTCGTATTTAGTAGAACTTCCTTATGTTTGTACCTCATTTAATAGTGCGTCAGTCCTTTCTAACAGGTGGCAGAGAATTAATTTCGAATTAGAAATAGGTAACAGTGATATACGCCTCTGCGTGTACTATTTTAAGTGAGTATGGCACCATTTCGATCAGAAGCACTGATTATTCAGCCCTCTTTGACTGACAGCTGGGCTGAAGGGAAACCAGCAGACTGGCTCAGGGCCCGGAGGTCAGGGGGAAGAGAAGTAGACTGAACGAACCTCCTAGCCATCGCTTGGCCTTGACCAACGCGACTGCATTAGCACCACTGTTACTGGTAGCGAGGGCCAGCTGAAAGGTGACATCTATGCTGAGTCACCACTTTCCACTGTCCGCTCCTATTTTCTACGGGGTACCATGCTCTGGGGTTACCCAGGAGCCTGTCTTCCTTCCTCAACGGGGTACCTGCCCATCTATCCTGTCCTGCAATGTGTCCATGGGTCTCACACTACTAGTGACACGTGGTCCAGACACAGGTCCCATGAGGAAGAAGGCACAAGCAGAGCGTGGGACATCTGTGGCCCCTAAGTTCTCCTCTTCTCACAGTGGTACAGGGAGGCCAGGGGCTGGATCAGCCTGGGTGTCCTGTGGTGCCAGCACATCTGCTGAGCTGCTTCCAGATGATCTAGCCAAGTGGGAAGGCCCCCAGCATCCATGGGATCCAAATGGGTCCTCTCACACCTCATGAAAACATTCCCGGTGTCCTCTTGTGTGCTTGGGAAGTCACGAGTCAGTGGGAGATGGCTGTCACCTTGGAACTCTATGAGGCTGTTGTCTCATGCAGGTAATGCAATCACTATAGTCATAATTCTAATCATAATACTCATGACAGTCCTGAAAGACCTAGTGTTTATGGAATCCTTGCTTTGTACCAAGCACGACCATACGTACTTGATAGGCATTAAGTCGTTCAATTCCACCCCTACAGGAATCCCATGAGATAACTAGTATTATTAGTCACAAGGTATTTGGATATTAAAAGGGTACGTTAATAAATGATGCCTTCACCATAAGAAGTGACTGTAAGATGGAGAATTTAAACATCGTCATATTCTAAGTTGGGAAATAGACCTTTCAGTTTTACCCAAATCATAACCAATTCTGAATGCTTTTTTACTCCTTTGAACGCACACAGAGCAGCAGGCTTTCCAGAAATAGCTTAAATATCTGGAAATAAAGGTGCAAAGAACACATTTCTGTGCCCTGGGAGATTACCCCGAGACGGCCGCCCTCATACACTAACCACGGCCAATGCAAGCAGCTACCCACTACAGGAAAAGGACCATACAGTGTAAAATAAGCGTCCTCTTCCCAGTTTCCAGCCGCTGTCTTCTGAAAACACATAATGCACGCATCTATGGGGCCACGTGCCGGTCAGCGTCGCAAAGGACAGTGGGGAGAAAGGGCCATTTTCATACCCATCAGTCAGAGAATGTTTAAGTTGCAGCTGCAGAACCCAGGAGTCTTAGGCGTTATGCAAGCATCAAGGTGGACTCGGAGCACTGGCATTTTTAAAAGTAGACTATAAAAAATTCCCTTTCAGCCCCCTTCCCCTTTCTCCCTGCCATTGGTTTCCCATTTAGGAACCGAGGGCTCGCTAACCGGCCTCTGACTCCTGCGTTCTTCTGCCGCTTTGCAGGAACCGCTCTGGAATGCTGATGCGAGAGCCGTCGCCCTCACCTGCCCTTCTCTTATCCAGAGAAAGATCGCTGCTTAATCCCCATCTATTTTTAAAAGCAGCTCGCCAAGATGTGTTAGGCGGGAGAAAAGAATACTAAACACTCCAACTGCCCGAAAAGTGCTGTTCGCCTTAGCCGTTCAGAAGGGACCCCCCAGCCTTGGTCTGCGATGGTCGGAGCCGCGGCCGGCCGGCTGGTCAGCGAACGCTTTGGTTTTCACGGGTACACAACACAGCCAACGACAAGGCACGCGTCAAGAGCGGAACCCTGGGACTTCACTGACCTCTGTGAGCCCCTGACTCAGGGAAACACAGGAGCTCAGGGGGCCAGACCTGTGCAGGCTTCCATGGCCTCGCTCTGTCTGGACGCCCTGGTGCTCTGTCTGCAGCCCAGTTGCATTGGAATGCGATGTCATAGTTTATTAGATGTCACCCGCACAGAGGCACTTCATGATGTTGTGACTAACTTTTTCTTCCTTAATTGCATGCCATTATGCCTAATTATGTTTACTGGTATGGTGCTAAGTAATTACACTCCCTTCTTCCCGTTAACACCCTTCAGATATTAGTAGCAGTTGTGTCCCTCATTAATTTTAGCTGAGAAGGCTATATATATTTAATTTTTGTAGCACTTACAGGGTTTCTGTCCAATTGTCCCCTTCCAAGATGCTTTGCTGCCCTACGCTCAGGGTGCTTCTGTATCTTATAGAATATGTAATTTTCACCTTTTCTGATCCCTTTGGCCCCCAGTCTTAATGATGCTTGATGTTTCATTTTTTTACTTTTTCACCTAATGTCTAGCAAAATCTTATGTTTGTCTTCATAGTCCTTACCTCCTCTCACCTGTGCCTAGATTGTCTTAACAACCTGTCACAGTCTGTTCTGCTGTAGCAAAATTCCATAGACTGAGTGGCTTTCAGACAACAGAAATCCAGTCCTCACAGTGCTGGAAGCTGGCAGCCCAAGGTGAAGGCACCTGGCATACGTGGTGTCTGGTGACAGCCCGCTTCCTGGCTCACAGATGCCGTCTTCTCACTGGGTCCTCATGTGGCAGATGAGTAAGGGAGCTATCAGGGGGCTCTTGTACAATTCACTGACCCCATTCAAGATCTGATCACCTCCCAACGGCCTTACCTCCCGATACCAAAATATTAGGTTTCAACTGATGACTTCTGGGGGATGAACCATTCAGTCTATAGCACCTCCTTCTCAGAAAATTGCGCCATCTAAGAGGGCCTGCTTGCATGCCCAGGCTTCTCACAGCTCTCCTCCTGCCTCTCTGCTGGTGCCTAAGTTCTGAAGCTACCTGCATGTGATGTGCAAGTGGAGGGGCAGGTGACTCAGTGCTCCATGGGGCACCACCAAGACCAGAGAGGGTGGGAGCTGGCCAGTGAGTCCTTCTCCTTTCCTTGCCCCTTACCAGCCCCTGCTACTTGGACTAAAAAGCAGGTTGTGTCACTCAGTGGTGACCAACTCAGTCACATGTCTTCCCCTGGCTCCCCGGTCACTCACCCCAGCTTCCCTGATCGAACCCTGTAAGAGTCTCAGTGTGTAAGCCTTTGCATCATGTGTGGCTTTCTGGTGCACCTAGGCTAAGACAAGTAATTGCCATCCTTCATGAAGTCTCTTCAGGAAAAAAGAATCGTTTATGCCATTTCACCACCCTCACTGCCTGCTAATTCTGTCCTCAAAGATATTGAAGAATACGGATGGTAGAAGAAACATTAAGAGAAAAACTGACTAAAAGGACACTATGGAGAAAGGAGTAAGGGAGAAATTCATTGCACAAGTTTGTACTACAGACAGTTCATGTGTTTCTCATTTAATTTTCCCAACAATACTGTGACACAGGTATGGATATTGGCCTGTTAGCTAAATGCTTAAAAAGTTTAAAAATTAAGTGAATGGCAGACTGACTTTCTTCTCTTCATGAAAATAAAAGGTTTCTAACAAAATACAATCTGTCAAGGGGAGAGGGAGTGGGAGAGAGGGGAGAGGGAGCCTAACACACGGTGATGGAAAGAGCACTGACTCTGGGTGGTGAACACATAATGCAACACGTAGATGATGCCCCGTAGGATTGTACACCTGGGACCTGTGGAATTCTTGTTCACCAATATCACCCCAGTTAAGCCTAACAATGAAAAAAATTAAAAATAAAAAACGAAAATATAATCAGTATTACTTATCTTTATTGCACAAAAATTAACCCACCCCCCCACCCCCCCAAATTACTAGGTTACAGAACACGTTTGTTATCTCACAGCTTTTATGGGTCAGGAATGCGAGCACGACGTAGCTGGGCCTTCTGTTGAAGGAGCTCTCAATCAAGGTGTCAGCAAGGCTGCGGTCATGTCAAGGCTCCACCAAGGTTCACATGGCTGTCGGCAGGTTCAGTTCCCAGTGGGCTGTGGAACCAAGAGCCTCAGTTCTGACTACTGGACCCATGTTTGCAGCCCACCGCTTACCTTGTAAACGAATCCCTACACCTGACAAAATCAGCAACCTTTCTGCAAGCTCAGGTCACAGGGCAACAGACCCACCTGGTGTCTGCGGCCCCAGGGGTTCCACAGTCCCAGGGGAGCCTACGTTTGGGTTTGGGCATTTGGGGCGAGGTTCAGCCGAGTTCTCCTGACCAGGGTCCAGCGGCACTCCCCCCCCAGCTAAACCAGGGGCTGCGTGCAGCCCCGTCTTCCCAGCCACGCCCGCCTCCGGGACTCGGTGACTGTACGAGTTCCCTCGTCACCAGCCGCTCACTTGACTTAGCGTTGCCATGAAAGTGCCTGGGGCAGGGGTATGTGATGCGGAGGTGGCGGACGAAGAGGGGGCTCGGGCCGGCCATGCTGTTCTGTTCTGAACCGGAGATGCCGAACCCCAGCGTGTGGCTGCACCCTCCTTTCAAGAAGGAGCGCTGACGACTCGTCTCCGAATGTTCGCAGACGTTAGCTAAGCAAGCCAGGCGAGAAAGGATAGGAAGTGTAAAGGGAGGGACAGTAGTGAGACTAAGCAGGAAAACAATCGTTTTTTTCTTTAATGAAAAGTTAACAATAAATTAAAATGTTAGTAATTTTAAAGTGTGCGTGGGGATGTTTTAGCTTTAATTTTGGGGCAAAGTAAGTATTACAGGTGTGAAAGTCAGGCTGCCTGACCTCATAAATTCCATCCATGGGAGTCATTCTTTATTTTATTTTATTTTTAATGTACGAACTTTAACGTGCCCTAAAATGTGCAGAACCCTAGATGAGATGACAAGGGACAGGACTCATGTCCACCCGGAGGCCCCCTTCCTGGAAGAGGCCGTGGAAGCCTCCGTCTTGTCACAGGACGCCTTGGGGCGTCTTCTCCAGCCACCACCTAGGACCCTTTCCTCTGTCCTTGGTTCTGGTTTTCTGTCATCCCTTAGATGCTTCCGGCACACTGCCAGAACCCCTGACCGAAACCAGCTGATCCAAAAGGGGACTGTATTCGTCCCCACGGCTCTAAATTCTAGCGGCAGGGCGGGCTTCAAACACAGATCCATCAGTGGCTCCAAAAATGTCACCCGGATGTGATTTTTCTCAGTGTCTGATCGCCCCCATTTCAGACCTGCTGTCCCTACGTGGGTGACAGGTCAGTGCAGACATCGTACCCTCTTGGCTTTGTTTCCACAGGGAGGGAGGAGTCAAGTCTTTCCCCAGAAATGTGGTGAAATCGCTGTCGGTGGGGAACGTCCGTTGCCATTTGAAATTTATGGAGAAATTGTTCCCACCTGTTTTATTCTTACGCTCCAATTAAAGAACTCTTGTTCTGCACTTGGCATCCTACAAGCAGGAGATATAAGGGGGTGAGTGTATGGCCTGCGCTGTGGACACCGTAGCTCCTTCTTGGGATACCTTTCTTGGTTTAAGCGTGGTATACGAGGGCCGTCCGGAAAGCCTCCAGCCATGGAGCATGAAAAATAGAGGCACCGACGGCTGGATCTTTTCTGGACAGCCCGCGTATGGTAGAAGAACGTAACATTTTATTGTGATGAATCTAGTACTGTGATATAGCAAGGTGCGGTCAGAACTTAATCACCCTGTTGTTCAGATCTGCGGAGGCAATGTGGCACCTGTCTTCTCCATGACCGATCTCATCATCTTCTTCTTACAACTTGTCCACCTTTAGAGGCGGAGCAACTTTAGCCCGCCCATTAGTATGATCCGAGCAGCTTTGCACTCAAAAAGGCTGTGTTGTGAGTCAGTCCGTTCCAAGTGCAACTCTTTGTTGGTGCTGTTTTTAAACACCTTGTTAAAAAAGGTTTGTTTCTGTAACTGCTCGGTTTTGCTGAATTGCTTCCCTTCCCTGTCGCCTTCTTAGTCATGGCCTCTGAAGGACTGAGCGGAGGGTCACTTCCATGACCTACGTTGTGGGAAAGAGGGAATTTTGAATTTTCTGTGTTTTCTGGAATCTCAGTGGCCATTGCCCAGTGTCTAATCCCAGACATGGTGATCGTTAAGGCATATGGTCCACCATATGCCCTTTTAGGTGGGAGTTAAACCCACTCCCGTGGCATTTGCCTCTCATCACAAAGTCAAGCGAGCAAGGCAACTCTGGTACTTCCGTGGCTGCTTCATGGTGTCTGGGGCACTTCTGCCTCTCCTGTCCACCACATGTCAGCCGCGGGCAGGCAGGAGAGCCATCTCAGCCTCGCTGGACTCCACTGCTGCATACACAAGCTCGGGCAGGAAGGACACATCTGTGGCACTCATAATCCCCTTCCTTCGGGTTCCCCCTTCCTCACTGCCCACCCCCATTCAGAGAGCGCTGGTGTCGGGAGGTGTCGCAGGCAGCCCTCTGCCTGTCCCCCTCACCATGACTAGAGGCCCCGCCCTGAGTCGGGAAAGCGGTGAGCTCTGCACACACTACTTCTCCCTGGTGAGGACTTCTGTCGTACCACGTTCTCCTTTTTCCTGGGTCACGTTCAACCTCAAGTGTGGCAGGGCCGGTCTTCTTCCCATAAAAGCTCCACAGTTCTCCACTTCTCCCTCTTCTTCGTAGAAGCAGAAGCAGGGGGAATCCCTTCTTGCCCAAGGCTGGATTTCAAGACCATTTCCTAAGAACGACCAATACAGACCGCCAGCCCCCTGGTTCTTCAGGCTAGGAGAGCCAGGTGCCTCAGGTACCCCCGCCTACCCTCACGTATGTTCGCGTGTCACCCCCCGCACTTCCTTCGGCATCACCGCTCTAATTTTATACGTAAGATGCGTGGGGGGGGGGGGGCTTAAGCATCTTTCCCAAGTTCCCCTCAAGGTGACAGGAAACCCAGAATTCTGACATTCAGACCCAAAGCTGTTTAGCTTCAGAGTTTGCTCTTTCTGCTCTGAAGTGCAGACGTCCCCAAAGACAGTGAACAGCGTACCCAGCGACGTTCCCTCCGAGCACCTTCTGGAAGAACAGTTTGCAGACCCCTTGGTCAGTACGACGTTGATCATTTATAAGAGAAATCCCTCAGACCGATTCAGGATGCTCAGACATTTCCATGATGAGATGAATTTTGAGAAGTTAGAGAGATCCAAGACTGCGTGTGAGAAAAGAGCAGAAATGAAATGTTGATAAATTTTTTAATAAACCTTTGATTCAGTATATAGAATACATTTATTTTTACTAGACTTTAGTGAGAAATTAATCCAATATATCATTTTAATAAATGTATGGCTATAATTGTACATATATGCTTGAGTTTACTACTATAAATTTAATATGTATGATGCAATATAAATGTAATGTGGAAATTCAATTTGCAGTGTAAGTTTATTTGGTTAGTATAATAAGAACTAAATTCCTGAGGTATCTACAGAACAAACTACTCCACTAGGCATTTTATTTTTCTGAGCTTTCTGCTGTTGACATTTAAATGAGTAGCAAGTGAACTGCGAATCATATTTTTAATAAACTTTGGGCTTAGAATTTACAATATTGAGTTTACCAAGGTAAAGTAGCAGAGGTTCAGTATTCTACAAGGACCCTTGTGGCCCTGTTTTGTTAGCAGTGTCTATGAGCACGCACCGACATGCCTCCGTACACAGATGCCACCCGTGTTTCCGCTCACGAACTGCCCACCTCCAGCATGTGGTGTTCTGAGCAACACGATCTGCTCGGCCCACCTCCTGACAGCCCCAGCGGCACCTCTGTGCGATGGGGCAGGCGCACCCAGGCTCGGAGACCGAGATCCCCGGACCGAGGCACCTCAGAAACTGGATTCCTGGAGCCGGCAGGACCTTCTGAGGACAGCCGGGATGCGTGAACTGCTTCACCTTTGTCGTAATCGGGGAGGAAGCAGCAGGGAAGAAGGAGTGGATTGGTAACCGAATGCACGAAGACCAGGGTCAGGCTGGAGCGAGAGAGCAGAATTCGCAGGGGTCCAGACACAGGAGGTCTGTGCGCGTTCTCAGCCCTGGACGCTCACAAGAAAGACAGGAGGTAGGGGACCCAAGAGCACCCGTCCTCCTGCGGCTCAGAAACGCAGAACCCCCTCATTTCATCATCCCTTCTCCTATCCCAAGCAAAAGCACGAGGCACGGGGAAGGCAGGAAAGTGCGCTGCATCTCAGGGAGAAGGAGGATCACGTGGTCTGTGGTGCCGGCTGGGGGCAGGGCCAGGGGAGGGACCGCGCTCTGGGCCAGGGGTGGCAGCAGACGTGGTCTGTCTCAGACAGGGAGGAAATGTCTGCCAAACATTCATCTGGTCAAAATGATCTTTCCAAGAATTTAAAGAATTCCCCCAATTCAACTCAATAACAGTAACAAGCCAGTTAAAATAATGGTAAAAGCGGAGCAGTTGCTTCATCAGAGAAGACACACTCGAAGCTGATAAGCACAGGGAGAGATGTTCATCGTCTTAGGCATAAAACGTGCATGGACATACCCAATACACCTATTAGAACAGGTATGTTTGAAAAAAGGTAACTATCAGACGAGGTTTTGAGCTAGTTTTAGTAGTTTTAAAATGGTGCGAACTTTTTGAAAGTTACAGTTTCTTACAAAATTAAACATACTCTTATTATCGAAGGTGTGTTTCATTCCCACATATTTATCTAAGAAACTGAAAACGGATATCCACACAGGAAGACCTGTATAGCAATGCATATAGCAAATTTGTTTGTAATTGTCCTAAACTGGAAATACTAGCCCGGTCAATGATAAATTCAGAAACATTGCCTAGTTCGGTTACTGTTGTGCTCTCCTGTGGACACAGTGCCTACAGCTGACTGCCAGGCTTTGAAGAAATGTTTGTGGATTGAATTCATACTAAAATTTGATACAGTGCCTAGCTCGTACATGAAATACATAATACCTATTTTTAAAATCTAATTAGACTTTAAAAATCATTAAATAAAATGAAGATTAATTTGCTTCTTTTAGAAGAAGGTCCATTTTAATATTCAAGAGGATTTATATCTGTATATTAATCAGTTTATATGGAGAAACCCAATGATTTGATTATCCTGTCATTAATAGTAATTCCTAATCTTGTGAATATTGATATGAGTCTCTTAAAACATAATCAGTGTCAAGTTTTAAATTTTAAGTCCAAATCCTCGGGCTAGAGCGCTCAGCCCTGGGCTATCTACAAACGTCTTGGAATCAGCTACTTGCAACATTCTGAGACAAACACCGGGTCTGGGAGAACTGTGCACACGTCCTTCCTAACACTGAGATGGAGCCGAGGTCCTAAAGGCCAGCAGTTCGGCCATAAAACAGCCATTTTTAAGGCTTTACTTCGTCGTGCCAACAGGCCACCGTCGGATCATTCGAAACACGTTGCTTTTCACCTCGTAGGAGTGCACCGACGGCTTTGCAATACCTTCTGACGCTCTCTGCTCCTTCCTCCCCCAGACACAGGCCTAACGAGCACGTATCCCTGGGAGGTCTGCGGGAAGAAACTTTATTAAACACGTTCAGACTTATTCCTAAACTGGTGGAGGAGTGAGCCGAAGGAATTTCAAGAGGTGTTAAAAGTGACCACGGCATCAGGCTTTAGATGGGGGACGACAGTCAGCTGTAAATAAGTGTGTTCGGACCACGTGCTAATCATACTCCCTCCAGTCGGAGACCTGCTGTTCGGTATCATCCCTACATTCCTGAGGGTAATTAGTCTCTGTAACTACAGCTCCCACACAGCCCTTCATTTTAAGAACAAGTAGAATATAACTTTAGAGCTGGAATTAAAATTTAAAGGCACCTATCTCCATCATCCTAAGAAGCAGAGATGTCGCCTCATTATCGTATTACCAAATAGATTCAGATTTTCATTTTTAAATGAATAACATAAGACGTGGCATGTAACATGTCACTAAAAAAAATCATGTTAGACTTCAATGGCTCAAAAGATGGTTAAGAAATTCTAAATAAGAACAGGTCTTGTCCCCATTAAGGTCCTTTGTATACCTAGCAGTTTGGGTGGTTTGATTTTAGTCAAAATAATCAGTTTGCATGCTCAGGAGATGCTTATTTCTCTATTCAAACAGCCCTGCTTTTCTGCCACGAAAACAGTCTTCTCCATTGTCTTAATTCTGCAGTAATTCATCACGGATGATAAATCTGAGGTTGCACACTGAGTATCAGCCTTTGAGCCCACGTTCCCCACCCTCAGAAAACTCTGTCACAGAAGCAGCTACAGAACCACCCAAAAGAGCAGGGACGGTAAAAGTTAATGAAATCAGGAGGACTATGTTGAAAGGTTAGACAGGATTTAGGAGTTGCAGAAGACAGACGTGTACGTGATGGCAATGGCTGATTCAGCCAGCGTTTTCTCTGACGAATGTGCTTTCATGGAACGTGAGCACGGAGCCAAAGGCCAAGGCCGCAGCTCAGCTTCGTTAGGACGCGTCAGTGAGTCACAGGTTTTCTTAAAATGCCTCAGAGTCCCAAGTTCTTAGCGATACTGTTGTTTCCCTTTCCACTGGATTCTTAATTTTCGAAAGGTTATGTGAGTATTACAAGGACCGACACGGATTAAATAAAATACTTGACTGCTCATTGGAAAGGTTTGTTTTTATTGTGTGTGTGACACGCCTTCGAGTTGGCGGAGACTCCTGGTGGCACGATGACGAGTGACATCCATGGTGTCCCGTCCTCGCCGTCCTGCTCAGCTCCTGGAGACCCAACTGGGGGCCTCTTCTGGGGGGTCAGTCCGTCTCATACCTGCTCTCCCTCTCGGTCTGCCGCCTCCCGATGTCCCCAGTGCCCCCGTCTTTTCCAGAGAACCCCGTCCTCTCACGACGCGCACCAGCAGGACAGCTGCAGCTCTGTCGCTCTCGCCTCCAGCGACATTCCAGGCTTTTCTCCAGGACCCACTCGCTCACCTGTCCGGAGGCCCGGGGTCTCCGTAGGGCTCTCCCCAACAGCGCATCTCAGGTGGACCCGTTCTTCCCTGTCGGCCGCCTTCACAGCCGCGAGGAGTCACCGGGAGACGAGCGGGTGGCTGGTCCCAGCCGTGGTCCCTAGGGACGCGTCTGTGCCCTCGGTGCCTTTCCCTGCTCCTCCCATCGCTGCCCTCCGAGTCTCAGCCTTCTCTCGGTGTCTTGGCTGCATCTCCATGTGAGTTGGTACGTCAGCTAAGCCAAGCGAAACCTGGGGCCCCTGTGACGTCGTCATTGTCTCCTTGTATTTTTCCATCTTAATTCCAATTTTATTTGCCTTTACATCTTCCTCTGATGGGCAATAAATAAGCTAATGAGATTTTCTTTAAAATATAATCCATACCATTTTCTTACTTTCCTACGCATTTTCCTCTTTATTTTTCCTTTTCATTTGCTATTTTTTATAGTTTTCAGTCTTATTAAGCAATGTGAGTCTACACATTGTTTGAAATAGATGAGCCAGGTGAGACGCTCCTATTTATACCATAGCAAAGACCTCCTGCCCCACCAGGTAGCTGCCAGCGCACTGGGAATTGTCTTTGTCTCCCACGATGTTTCTCCTTCATTTCTTCTCTTCCTCAACCTCACATCCTTCACACCGATACTTTCAGTAACATTTGTCCTCATCTGAGAAACAGCGGCCTCTCCTGCATCACGCCATCTCTGAAGTATCTAAATACTTTTGTGAAAATGTAGGTAAAAATGCCTAATAGAGAAAACGTGCTACTTTCCCCAGTGAAACTCAGTAAGACAAGACGAAGGTTTTAATCAAAGGCTCACTCTGTGCATATATGTATGTGTGTATCTCTATCTATCTGTATGTAATTATAAATTTTTAGCAATCAGTAAACCATTAAGAGATGCCAGTGCGTTTTAGGAATGTAATTAAATGAAGGGAGAAGAAACTCAGTTTTTATGATAATCCTGAAAACAATAATTTTCTACCCTCAGTTCCTACCTAGAAGATAACCCCTTTCACAACTGTGTCTTGGTTTCTGTATAACTTGCAGAGTAAGCAATCAGCCCCATTATCATTGCTGCGCCAGAATATCCTATATACTATGTTATGAACTAGTGACGATTGTTTTTTTGTTTTGGTGGTGTTCTCTAAAGAATCAGTCCAATGGAAATATGGTATTTCGATAATACCATGTGATACAATATTGCTCTACAATAAAATGGCCAACATACAGTGTCCAGAAGAAGCAATGCCCTTTTTTGATGAGCAGGTAATCTATTCCAAATCTTGTATTATAAAATCATAAGCATATGGTTACGCTCAAGGCCGGGCATTACTTGAGCTGGACCCTGTATTTGCAGCAACATCTTTGAAATGCTTTTCTCACTCTACTTATAAAGCTTTAACTTCTATTGTGTAATATAAGCCCTCCAAAGATTAAAATTTGGAGTGGACCAACAACCTTTCTCTGAATGCTTTACAATACTCACATGATAGTGCAGTAATAACCAAAATTCATAGGATTATACCAAGCCTTCTGAATCACCTATGTTCTGTATAAGAATTTTTGTTATTCTTTAAAAGTTTCAACAAGTCTTTGGAAAAAACGAAACTCACAGCAACAATGACAAGTTCAGTGCCAACACTGACAGACTTCCTCAACATTGTTTAATAGGACGCCAATTCAGGATGTTAGACTTCAGGCGTTTTGTAAAAAATGATACATATTTTTCCATATAGTTGCTCAGAAGCAATTATTTTCTTAAATACTTCATAATCAGGGGAAATATTTCACATTCTTTTGGACATAATCAATTACTGCCTGGGTGACATTAGCTCTTTGAACACTGTAGGATGTCACTTGTGAGATGACTATGACAATGCATCATTCACATTTGAGTGACACAAGAATTAATGTGCTTCTGAGCACCCCCCACTAACCTGGAAAACCTGTTACTCAGAGAATGATCTAGAAATTTATACATATAATTTCAGCATCGCCAAGTGTAGTTTTTTCCTCAAAATAATATCATTCAGATCAAAGCTGAAAGTATAAATACAAAATCTTGAGAAATAAAGAGTAATTACTAGTATGTTTTTCAACTATTACCTGAACTGGTCATATTATAAAAACACCATTGACTTCATGAATATATTATATACAAGGCCACTAAGTATTACTAGAATCTGACATCTGTCCATGTATTGTGTTTTCTATATTTTCATTTGTTTACACATGTATTTGTAAGTTACAGAAACATTTTTGCAAAATTAGAGCTTAGAATTTAAGAAAAGCTCCTTTTAAATTATCATGGAATAGCAAAATGCATTGATAAGTAAGCACAGAATTCTGCCACCATATTTGTATCTTATTATCATGGTTTTTTTAGCAATGATGAGTGCAAACCTTAATGGGGGTTTTATATCATCATTTGTCTAAAATACATTGTTAGTTGGAAATAAATTCAGCTATTCGAGACTTTATGAATATACAAGATTTAAAAATCATTTTTCTTATGCAATAACCTAAGATGGTCTAAATAAAATAATTAGATAATGTATTTTGAACTTTTAAGGAATCTACTGAAAACTAAATAGATCTGAGTAATGTCCAGTGAGATAACTTGACACATCTAGTTAATAATTTAACCAAGTTATGGAGGCTGCCTGTCATTTAAGCTAGAAATACCCAGACACTCAATATTTCTGACCCTTAAGTAAAGTACCAACAGAAGTAGATGTCAATGACATGCGGTGTGCACATACTTAAGGCCAAGTATAGCTTAAGAAAGCATGCTGAGAATAACCTTTAGACAGAGCACAAATGAAGAATGTGTCTAGGCCTGAATTTTCTGTAGTTAGCATGGAAGTCATGGGAAGGAACTACTCTTTAGGGTTTTTATAATTAGCAAATGAAATAACATGTGAAAGTACAGGAAATATTGAAAATGCAGCATAGTATAAGGCATTACCTTTTATATTCCGTAGTTAAAATATATTGAATAAACATCAAAATCACTTCACTTATGTACTTTAGAACTAAAAGCTGTTTGACATAGAAGTTATGAAAAAATAAATCATGCACACTCATTCACACACACTTCTATCATCTCCCAACACCTTCCAGTTAAAGTAATATACTTCATAACCTGGGTGACTTAGGGATGTGCTGTAATTACAATACTGCATCCTTAGACATTGATTAGTGTTTCTATTTTTCAACAAGAGTCCATGCAGCTATTTAAGCCAAAACATGTCTGTGAAGATCTATCAAGTAGCTTAGGGGACATGCAAGAGCCCTGGGGCCCTGATTAGCCTCCCAGCAGCCAGAAGTACGGCTGGTATAATAATGTAAGCACGGTACAGTCCCGTTCTGTATGACACCAGTGCTCCCAAGTGTTGCTGGGATACCTGAGTGACAGAAACCCACCAAAACTGCCTCAGAAAAAGGGGGTGCTGTGGCCTCTGAGCTTCTGTTAGACGAGATCTCCCCTGTGACTCTCACACCACTCACTGCCCCCTCAATGTGTGCCGAGCAAGTCAAATCCATGCTTTCTCATTCATTTATATCTGACTCTGTGCCATATATAATGCTAGGCACTGTGGATAATATTTGAATAGCTCAAGACCCTTGTCCTTCATTAATTTACAGCCTAATAAGGGGTAATGTGTAGTAATTAGAAGTTAAAGGAAAACTTCATATGTAGATAAAGCGTCAGGGACAGAGAAAATAGCAGCAAAATCAAAGGTGTGGTGCATGTGTGTGTGTATTCAACATATCTGTAACACTTAGAACTTTACTGAAATTATGGAATATAAAAATCTACCCCCTAAATTTTAAAATCCTAGTGCAAAGACTTAGGTACCCCAGTGTTCATTGCAGCGCTGTTCACAGTGGCCAAGTCATAAAAACAGTCAAAGTACCCTGCGACAGATGACTGGATAAAGAAGCTGTGGTACATACACACAATGCAATATTACTCAGCTGTGAGAAAAGACGAAATATTGCCATTTATGACAACATGGATGGACCTTGAGACCATCATGCTAAGCGAAATAAGCCAGACAGAAAAAAACCAAGAACCACATGACGTCACTCATATGTGGGATATAAAACTGAAAGCAACAAAGAAACAAAAACTCATGGACACAGTCAATAGTTTAGTGGTTACCTGAGGGCAAGGGGAAAGGGGGTGGGAGAGGAGGGAGGGGTCAAATACGTGGTGACGGAAAGGGAACTGACTCTGGGTGGTGAGCACAAAACACGTAGATGATGCTCTGTAGAATTGTACACCTGGAACCTATGTAATTTTTGCTAACTAATGTCACCTCAATAAATTTAACAATAAAAAAATGCATAGGCAGGCCAACTTCTAATATGAACAGTAACTATTTTAATCCAGACATTTTATATTTGTGTGCCATAGAGTAGGCATGGAAATATAAGTAGAAATAGCTCGAGAGATTTATTTATAAATTTAATTAAAAGGGGTATTGACTATTTCATGCTCTATATGACATTTTTAAAAGATAACAAAGTTAAAAAAATACAAATCACCAGAATTCTTCCAACACTTAATTTTTAAAGATGGAAAGTTATGATACCACATGGGAAGAGCTTAGAGCAAGATCACCAGTGAGCAAATAAAAGGGAGGGTAGTAAAAAAGAAAATAACCTATCAATTGTCTGATAAACTCAGATCCTGTCATGTGACAATATATTTGCATAGAGAGAGAGAGAGAACTGGCTGACACAATGAACCACTGACTTTGTGAGGATGCAGAAGAATCTTCTTTAAGGCAGCAAATAGGATTTCACAGGCCATCACATCTAGAGTAGTTGTATCAAATGGGATGAGCCAATTAAAAGCTAAGGCGAACCGGAAGAGGAGACGAGGGAGTAGAACAGGACGAGCCATCTTCCGAATTCCGAAACCAGAGCAATGGAGTTTTAGTTTCCTCAGCCCCCTCCTCTGCTTTCCATCCAGATAGATTTTAACGGATTCTCTGCTAGAGAGAAAGATCTCCTGGGGCCAATGTGCGGTAGGAAGTTGAAGAAAACTCTCCCTTTCCGTTCATTCTTTGCTCTAATACCCAGTGCAGTTAGGTGAAACCCTTTACATCTCCCGGAAAAATCTGATATTCAGTCATTTGTAAAGTGAAACTTCAACTTTTTTTAAAAGTAGCTTGTTTCCCCTGTGTTCCTTCCTGACACACAAGTCTGAAGTTTCTGTCTTTTCTGATAAAGCCAAAATTATAGGCTCATTTGAAATTTTCTTTAATAAGTCTCCTTTTTTTTTTTTTTTTTTTTTTGGCAGAACTACCCAAGCATTTTGTTTTGTTGACTATGCGTGTGGGACTTCTCCTATCAGCTAATACAGTATAATGTTGTCAGAGACCACGAATGGTCTTTGCTGCTTAAACCCCAGTGGGTCAAAAAACACATAAAAATACATCTACATGTTTATGAGGACAATTCAGGCACGGAAGGCCTTAAATTGGTTAGGAAGGTATAGCCCTAATCCCAGTACATTACCTATGAATTTAGTTCTTACTCAGCCTAATAGTTCTTACGTAAATAACATAGTTCTTACATCACTCCTACATAAATAAAATATAAATGTCTTCAAGACAAAATATTTAATCACATCTTCAAAGTTAAATTAAATCACATCTTTGAGTTAAGTTTTATTTTTTTTAATTTCAGGAAAGTAGGACAAATAAATCTAATTTTATAAAATTCTTAAAAATCAGAGTGCCATTCTATTAAGGAATTTTAATGGATGAATATCCTGTCTGTTGTGCTCATCAGTCAATTTCTGGAAGAATCAAAAGCTCCCTTGATGATGTTTTTTGTTCCTCCCTGCCCCTCATGCTCAACATGATACGGTTATTCCCATTTAAAAAAGGAGAGTACTGGAGTGGTGACAAAACTACATAGTGCACTGGCCCCAAAGGAGTTCAAAAGGTTTTAGTTTCCTTTGTCCAGACTGAAGTTCTCTCTTTTAGTGTTAACTGTCAGATTGCATAAGAAATATGATGCTCTTAACGGCAGGAAACAGATGCTAACTTGAGATAAGGGAATCTCAAAGGCCTCATTCATTCCCCTATGGCCGCTAAACTATATTTCAGATACTGTATTTTTCACTAGAAATTATCTATATGTATATAAATATATAGAGAACAGATGTCTTGATCTTAAAATTAGATGAATTTATTCAAATGAACAAAATTTTTACTTTAAACGATATAAATAAATGTATCTTTACTTTTCAATCCAATTCCAGCAGACCATAAGCACGCTCCCTATTTCCAGTTCTGCCTTTCCACTATTTTGAAGCAGAAAGAAGCTGGGGTACACATACACAATGGAGTATTACTCAGCTGTAAGAAAAGATGAAATGCTGCCATCTGTGACAGCAGGGATGGACCTGGAGATCACCATGCTAAGCAAAATAAGCCAAAAAGACAAGAGACATATGATTTTACTTATATAGGATATAAAGTAAAAGCAACAAAGGAACAGGACAGAAACTCATAGACACAGACAGCAGTATGTGGTCACCAGAGGTTGAGGCAGGAGGTGGGCGGAGGGGACAGTAAAGGGGGTCCAGTGCTTGGCGATGGAAGAACTGACTCTGGGTACCGAGCGCTCAATCCAACACATAGACGATGTACTATAGAAGTGTGTACACTTGAAAACGATATGATTTTCTAACCAATGCCACCCCAATAAATTTAATAAAAATAAGTGAATGAAATAACATGAGAAAGTTACTGAACCCAGGGTGTTACCTGACTACGCATCTTTTGGGAGAACAGGGAAACCAGGCCCCAAGCACATCCCCAGTTTCCTTCTCTGGTTTGAACCGGGACCCTAGCACACACATAGTGTGAGTGACGATGTATAAACTATGGACGTTTGAGACTTACAGAGGCAAATCTCCAGGTAGATGAGCAAGAAATATCTTTAGGAATCCAGAGAAAAAGGATTTTTCCAGCAGAGAATGCTTTTTACGATAATAGTCCCTTTGTAACCATTAAATATACATTATTTACTTGACAGTATTATGTGATAATCACTAGGAATACAAAGACCAAAGGCGGAGTTCACAGACTCAAGAAATTCATTGTCTCTGGGAGACACGGGCACGTAATCCAGTAATTATACTGAAGGGAAGTCAAGGATGTAATGGATGTGATCACAGGGTATTAAAATGTACAGAAAATACTTCTTTATTCCTGCGAATGCCCCGCCTTGTGTGTCCCTAGCCTTTTAGCAATCCAACTGACAGGGAATTACTGGAATTTCACTATCACTCTTACAGGCCTAATTGTCATTTCCATGACAACCATTTCCTGCCACTCACAGACCTCACCTCGCCCTGCTCCCTGCTTAGATCTGCATGGAGCTGACTGTACATCATGACAGGCTCTGTCTGCTGGACACGGCTGTTTCCCTTGCCTTGGAATATGACGGCAGCGGGTCATGAACCTGAGGGAAGCAGGGTGGCTGAGGATGAGTGTGATCAGGGGACATCAAGTGTGTAGCCCATAGGACAGTGTTCAGTCGTCTGAAGAGAGTGTGGCCAGGAGCAGTTACCTAAAGGGAGGGGTACAAAGTACAACTCTGTGTACTTTGATATGTGTCCCAGAACGTGCATGCCTTTATGTTTATTAACATATTAGTGTTTTAAAACTGCAAGACAGCTTCCGCAACCCCTCCTGCACCTGCAGTGTGCTGAGAGACACAAGGAGGATCTCTCAGTAACGAACGGCTGTTGTTGGAACTCACACAGAAAGTTACATCCAACCCGAAATGTGTTATCTGATAGGCTAATGCTTTGTCACACGATTGTCTTTGTTAGGCCAGTCGCCGAGTCACCTGGAGTGGTCCTAAGGGCATGGAGGGAAGTGGCCGGCACATGGGGACAGTCCCCAGCGAAGACCTGAGACGGAGCCAGGCAGCCAGGCCACAGCAGGGCTGGAGCTCCAGCACCTGAAGTTTACAGGCTCAGGCAGTGAACAAACCAGACTAATCTGGATTCAGTTCCGAACACCACGGTGCCTTCCCTTCGTAAGGGTGTGCGGGATGAAAGCCAGGTCCCAAAGGGCGGGGCGGGGCCATGTGGCACGCAGTGAGCACTTCCTGAAGTCTCACTGATGAACACCGACTTTTCTCCATGGCTTCCTTCTTCCCTTCCTCCAGCCACGGCTGGAAAGGAGTCTCAAGGAAATGACCTCTGGTGACCACCATACTGTCGAAGATGAAGATCAGAGCCCAAAATTCTTGTCATTTTTATTTAGACTAGTTTTCAAGCTTTAATGTATAAATGCTCTTGCTCTTCTACTATTCTTCCTATTCAGACATAACTTAGAGTTCAAGTTCAGAATACCTGCCAGACTCTTTAACACATGAAACATTGTTGTATAAGAATGATCAATCTGTTTACTGCTTTAAATTTAGTTTTAGCTTCACAGCAATGTCAGTGATTAGCTATGTGCTGTGCTATTAAGTGCAATGAGTTTGTTATAAATATTTCCTTGTGGATGGAGGCAGAAATGCTGAAATAGATTTCTCCAGCTAAGAATGACAAGGGCCAGGCCTATTCTTGTTGACCATCAGCAGGTAGATAAGCTTTTCCTTTCAGTTCATCACAAACAAAAATTCCATGACATTAAAAGGATAAAATGAAGAAAATAAATAATTTGAGGCAAACACAGTCTTAACATCTCTGTAGGAAGCTGAAGTCAAAATCAAGATAGGAAATCATTTAGGGGATATTTTTGGCAAGGGCAAAACTTTAGGGCCAGAATTCTGTGACGGAAAGAAGCACCTATTTCGATTTGTAAGAAACCACTCAGGGGTGAAATGTGTCTTTCTCCCAGAAGCCTCTGCTTCGTTGGTGCAGAGCTCGGCCAGTACCACGAACCCAGCATCACACCATCTCCAGTAAAACACGTGCACGTTCTTGGCTTTAAATGCATCCTGTACGACGACAGCAATGGGGAGGCTTTGTTTCTGCTTTGAATATTTTCTTAAATTGTGAACTCAGTTGTTCTTCCTTCGCAGGTTCTTCTCAGTGATGTTCTTAACCATAAATCAATGGGAAATGCTACTTTCCGAGAGAAAATGACATGAATGTGTCACTTGTTTTCTCAGCAGCCAGCTGACAGGTCTAGTAATTTTGCTGGTATTTACTGTATAGTCTTCTGCAAGAGTCAGAATAAATTTGTTTTCCTTATGCAGTATAATTTAGTTTTATCAGAATGCAGTCTTAGAAGCGATCACAGAACAGTTCATGGGGAAAAGCACACAGGACAGTGAACCTTTTCTTACTCGGGCATGTTCACTCTGTCACACACAAGGAAAGAACACAAAGCAGGTGAAAGAGGGAAAGGTTCAGATTCACAGACTGCCCCAAACTGTTGGGTGAATAACAGGCGAGAGCCAGCCTGTTACATCTTTATCGTGCGATGAAAGATGGCGCAACAGAAGGCACGCAGCTTGGCAGTCAGAACCCCAGGTCCGGACAGCGGCTCCAACGGCACCGAGAGCACCTTGGGACAGTCAGAGAACGTCACGGACATGCCATGTCATCATCTGTACCACGTGAAGGACTGGTGTGTTAAGGACAGTATAAAGCACAAAGGATTATCTAGCACCACAGCCTGGAACGCAGGAGGCTCTCGATTAAATATGCATATATGACTATTTCATCTCCACCCTTCTGTGATTTTACGTTTTTTCTTTCTGTTTGGGTCATATACTTCTGTACCGACGCGCTTAAGGTTCCTAGCCATGGTCATGTGCAAAGCAACCACAAGCCAATGGGACCTTACTTGCATGTTAGGTCATCTCTAATCATTTTTTCCCTAAGAGTTCTCAAGTGCATTACAGTCACTCATTTCTGTCCATTAGCCGAGGTCTTAAAAGTATAGTGTTCATACTTGTATTAATCTTGACGATTGACTAGACTCACAGAAAAGCATTTGACTGTAGAAAGTATAAATACTCATTTAAACA
Organism: Lyroderma lyra; assembly: GCA_004026885.1. Classification (NCBI taxonomy): domain Eukaryota; kingdom Metazoa; phylum Chordata; class Mammalia; order Chiroptera; family Megadermatidae; genus Lyroderma; species Lyroderma lyra. Next base: position 29,270 of record PVJL010009780.1, on the reverse strand, counting down.
AAAAAAGTAGTAATTTCATAACTATCCTAATAATTGCCTCCTATTAACGGGCATCAACTAAGGTATTGAGCCACATTAGATAATATATCTGAAGAAGGACAAGAGGAGGTCAGGAAGAAATCAAACACAAAGTAAAAGAACACGCACGCGAATACAGCAGAAGACTATTTGCAGGAGGAGGACACTTCATTAATGGACAGTCTACAGTCAATAGTTGTTGTTGAATTACTATAATTATCTTGGTATCATGGAAACAGGGCTGCATGAGCAGTGGTTCTCCACCTCCCTAACGCCGCGACCCTGTGATACAGCTCCTCATGGTGTGGTGACCCCCATACAGTTATCGTCGTTGCTACTTCGTAACTGTCATGTTGCTGCTGTTATGCATCGTCATGTAAATACCTGATGTGTTTTCCGATGGTCTTAGGTGACCCCTGTGACAGGGTCGTTCGACCCCCAAAGGGGTCACGACCCACAGGTTGAGAACCGCTGGTTTAAAGGAAGAAGGTTAGACTGAGTCCAGCATCTTCCACTATCGACATGTACTCTTGGTTAATTCTCTTAATATTTTGCAACCTCACGGTCATCACATAAGAGAGGGTGACAACCACTCGTCCTGTGAACCTCATAGAGTTGTAATCTAATTTGAGATAATGTACGAGAAAGCGTATGAAAGTAATTTATAAACAGCAAGCCGTGTACGACTAGCAGCTAGTATATTATTGGTGTCAGTGACACTGAAGGTCGTGCCCGAGAGGGAGAGCGAGGTGTCCAGGCACTCTGTGAGAGACGGTCCAGACAGGTGAGCACCACTAAGAGAATGAACCTGGGGCGAAAGACCCTCCCGCCACCCCTCTCGTGCACCCCTCCTGTGCACAAACCTCATTTCATTTCTCGCATTCGTAAGTCGGGACCATCATCATCACTTCATACGGTCATAGGCTGCAACTGAAATACTGCAGGTTAATAGTCCACTAGCTCATTACTAGCACCCTGGCAGTCAGGGCTCTCAGGTCACTTCGTCCTAACCGGCACCGACCTCAGGACAACGATGACGTATGTCCCTTCCGTACCCACGACGCCAGGTGAAGGAGCCATCACACCTCTCCCAGGCCCTGACCCTTTGGGAATCCTCTGCCTGCCTGCAGTCATGGGTCTGTTGAGTCATCATCACCCAACATTTCTGGAACGCCTATTAGGAGCCAAGCACAAAAATGACAGCAATGTCCCCGCCCAGTAAAGGCAGAGCGGTACCCAAAGTCTCCAGGCCGAGGAGCGCGAAGTCACCTGGAAGCCATCTCCCGCGTGACGCAGCCATCGGGCGTGACACGACACACACACAACCAGGCTTTTCTGAGCGACTTCCCGAATTTCCCTTCATGACAGACAACTCCCCTGCTGTATTTCTTGGCACTTTCCATAAACTTGCAGTTTGCATTAGGTCATATCTGACATACTCCTGCCATTACAAAACATCTGTCCGCAGACCACCGGGGGAACGACGCAGGTTGCGATGCCCTAAAATCGCACGTGGCGGACTCGGAGTGGCCGTCTGCGCAAGTTGCTCCCCTCCCAGGCTCAGAAAGAAAGGGGAAAAACACGAACATTGGCCATGTGCTTTAGGGACCAATTCTGATTATTTACTTTTTGTGAATTTAAATTTTGTAAGAACTCGCTAAAGTTAAAAAGAAACACTGATTTCACCAATTTTCTATACTTAGAACACAGGCAAGTTTTTGAATGTATGCATCTATTTTGTTTTTGTTTTTTTAAGTCATCATCAGCTCTGGACTTGAATTTAGCTACCCATGTAAGTGACAGATTGCAGAAAACTTACATTCAGTGAGAAAAAGGCAGAAAAGGAGGCATTTGAGTGAGATTTTCCCAAGGACTTATTATATGGGACAAGTCTGCACGTTAATGGACAAATGTGAGAAATTAGGGGTGGATCCCAAGTGGCAGAAGGATTTAAGAGAAATATGAGTTCTTTTAAAGCTTCACAAGCTGAATAATAGCAAATTATCGGAGCTGTGAAACTTAAGGAAATTCATCCAGGGTCATGTAAAGAAAATTTTATCATGAAATGGTACATAAATAGCTAATTTCTCATCTTTGATTAAATAAAGGTTACATGAAATTCAAACTCTTCTATACACTTATTAAAGGACTGTCCTGTTAATTTCATTGTATGAGTGCATATTAGATTTTGATTTTATTGATATAAAAAGGGCCTCAAAACAATATTGGTAAGTATTGACCCAAGCCTAGTAAAGCAAATCATAACTGTGAGGTACCATAATAGACTTCTAAAAATAATTTATCTTCATATAGTACACGCATACATATAGGGAGCCACATATATGAACATTTGTAGCTTTGAATATACAAAAATTAAAAACAGGATTATTATCCAAATATTACTTCCATGATATTGAGCAGAAATGTGATGGGGTTTCTGAGATACGAATGATAGATTTCTCAAATAGATCTTTTCATTACTTATCCCCTTCCTGAGTTTATTACTGCTTGCTTTTGTAAAACAAGAAAACATGCATTATTCTCTCATTTCACTTCCTCATTACAAATAAAGGATAGATACACAGAACAGACAGTAATCAGAGTCTTATCCTTGGTGACCTTTAAAGTAGTGACAGATATGATGACAACAGCTGCTAATTATTAAAGCTTACGCTCGTCCAACAATTCTGTGTTCGTCCTAACTCGTCTTCACCACAACCTAACGAATTAATCTTGTTCCACTTGTCTTACACACCAGACAGAGGGGGCTCGAACAGCTTAAGCGTGTGCCGTGGTTTGTGTGCGGCTGAGACACAGCGTAAGCGCGGACCTACCGGGTGCCAGACATTCGTGGGCCTGCTGCAGCCTCCCTCCGACACCTTATTATCTGCTTCACTGCTGACTGCTGGGGAGGATATTAATGCATTATTAATCTCCAAGCTCAAACAGACCAAGAACTCGCCGAATCTGTGCTTGAGTTAGGAGCAAGCTTTTGGATGGCAAACTCTGAGGATCAGTGTCTCCGGTTTCCGGTGTTCAGCGATATCTGGCGAGCGTCCTCCTGCTCCCCAGCCCAGAGATCCAAATTCTGTCAGATAGAGCCCCGGTGCCTGTGCCTTAGAGCACGACACGCTTCGCGTCTGGGGCAGACAAGGCCCCAGGTGTCACGGACGGGTCAGCTTTTTCTCCTGTGAGCGGTGGCATGAATGGCACAGATGATACTACACTGTAGAACAGCACGTTTTGGCCTTCGGCTCGGCAAGTCCACACGGGAGCGATTACTAACTGGGAAGGAGCCCCAACCTGCTGGCCGTCTTCGCAGTGAGAGTTGCGGTTTTCAGAAAACCTACCCGAGGACCAAAGCACTTTTTGTTCTTGCCTCACACCCGCAGCATCCGACCCCGAACGCGTGCATGACAAACGAACTTCCGTGCTATTTACTTAATACTGCTGAGATCAGACAAAGGAACAGATTTGTAAGAGGGACTTTGCTAAGGACAGGACCGATGGCCACACGCTTGCTGCTTTCACGGCGTGGTGATGAAAAGGAGAGTTCATCCCTCCAGAGTTTGTAGGATAAAATAGTGCACATGGGCCGTGAAGTGGGGACCGGAGAGAGAGAAACAGGGTGGCCTGACGTGAGCTCGCATCCTCTCGGGAGGGCTGGCTGGAGGGAGAAAACACACCTCTCAAGGGGGGAGCTGGGGGAGCCCCACCAGATGTCCCAAGGCCGAGGGACATGACTCAAGTTGACAACGCACTGTAGAATTGTACGCCTGAAACCTAGGTCATCCTTGCTAATGGATGTCACCCCAATAAGTCTAACAATAAAAATAAATTAAAAGAAAAAGAAAAAAATTTAAATAAATAAAAGAAAAGAAACTGAGTGAAGTGTTTTCTGTCTGTCCACCACGTGTGCTGCTTGCTCACACGTCCGGCTCGTGGAAGCTCTTCAGGACACTGTTAAAGCACTTTACGTGCCACCTTCTCAGGAGCCCTCTGTCTAAACGAGTCATCTCTACATTGGGGGCAATCGCTGCCTCGATGGACGCCTCTTTAAACTGGGAGTGCACCCTGGTCCCTGTTTTTGCTGTTTCCCATTTGGTAGGTCCCAGGTGATAATGTGGCAGCTCCATATGCTCAGGACAGTAGCTACCATACGGGTAACGATTACTGACGTGTGACTCATCTCGTTCTTCTAACCGGAGACCCGCAGAGCTTCTCCTACGTCACACTGAGAGGACCGTGGGGGAGGGGTGAAACGTCTCCCCTGCAATCCTGTGACATTAGCACCCAATCCTTGTCTGAGGCACCATGGAGCTGTGTGCTATTAAGAACCCAGGAGCCACACTGAGATACGGTTTGTCACGGGAAATTACTGTCCTTATTGAGAACCCCTGATGGAGTTCCTTTGAAGAAGTACAAATTTTTGAAGGGAAAAAAAAGTGTTTGCAGATAAATTGGGAATAGATGCTTGACTAATTCTCCACTTCACCTAAAAGATAATCATGAATTCTCAATTAAGCAAAATTTTGGTCCAAAACTATTTTCAAGTATTTATAGGGATCAAACAATGAAAATGAGAATTTTTTTTAATCGAGAATTTTTATCACAATTCCCTTACAGTTATACAACTTTTCTTATGTTTTCAGGATAAAACCCAGTCCCATCCTTTGAGAATCCTCTCCCTAGAAGGGCAGGTGATAAAGTCAAAGTTAAACTGAAACTCAAGGCACCTGAGGCCTGCCCTAGGTTTGTCACTAATTAGTTTTGTAACCTGGAAAATCATGTCATGCTGCTATGACTCTTGTTTCATTGAATCTATTTTTGTAAGATTACTCATACCCTCTAGAAATAAATTAGACAGTTCTTACACTCTCAAATTAGGATAAGTGTATTCAAACTTGTCTACTTTATAAAGCTATTAAGAAGATCAAAAATATATGTGAAGAAACTTATAAAAGTATAAAGGGCAATGCAAGTACTAGTAAAGGTTGAATTCTCAAAAACATATTACAGACAACAATACATTTAGAAAATGCACTTTATACATGAATTATTTTACTAATCCTCACAATAACACAGGTCAGGTACATTATAATCCTATCTTCAGAGGGACACAAAACTATACCAAGACCACATATATATTAAGAGGAGCCAAGTAATCAATGACGGAAAGTCTTTTAACTACTTCCCCAAAAAATAATTATGGAAGAAAATAGTACATCCAAAAGTTTAGTTTAGAACAATTACTGTAAATTGAAGTGCAAAAACATTTATTACTCTTGAAATTTAGAAGACTGGTGACCTTGATGTAGTCAGCTACATTTCCTTGGGAGTCAGTATCACTCAGCCTATACAAATGAAGGTTTTGTTTGATTTATGAAATCTATACTCTAAAATGTAACATTCCAATCGATCTGCCAAAAGCAAATTAATAATTAATAATTATTAATTAGTGCACAGTAGATGTACTGGGTGAACGGTACATCTACTTCCTTACATGGAAGTTCTTTCTGGAGGCCCCGCGGCAGCCCTGTCGCCCATGCTGCTCTGCGTGCGTGCTCGTGCAGCCCACCCCGGGATGGTCAGAGGATGGGCCGGCCCTCACTGCTGTGAGCACAGGCTGTCACGGCCTTTCACAGACCCTGCGAGGAAGCTCAGGGACTGCCAGCGACTCCAGGAGTGACGTCAGGCCCACGAGGATAATGAACTGTCTACTTGTTGGTCAGGATCTCAGATGTGAATTAGATGAACATGGTCTTATTGATTTAGTCTCACTGAGAAGACAAACAAGATGAACAGAAAACACAGAAACTGGATTGCCTTTTTGTAAGTCAACTTAGCATTTCCCCACTAACATGGTCAAGATTCCCAAAAGTTCTGGGAATCCTGTTGTTGTTATTATTATTATTATTATTATTATTATTATTATTATTATTATTATTGATGGATTTCACTTCAACAGTGTTACTAGTTTGGGGATCATCATAATACTGTAACAGTGGAAGACGAGATATAATCACCCAATATATGTTTTGAAAAACCTCTATAAAAGCCATTAATTGCAGGAGACTTATTACCTGGATCTTAACTAGTTTTATATCATGATGAAGGGAAAAGTAATATGTTTTATAATTATATTAAAATTTCACTTGCAAAAGAGAGTTTTCAAAATATAAAAGCCTACATTAGCAAAGCGCTTCAGATTAGCATGTGAGAAAAGGGATTGTCCCCCTCTGTCCCGCTGACTGAAAAGGTGTGTATGGCGAGTGGTGAGCATCCACAGCACCACCAGAGCCTCCGCAGGAACCCTGCCGTGAGCCCGCGGGGCCGTGGGGCGGCAGGCGGTACGGCGAAGCGTTATTACAAGGCCAGGTGGTTTGGGACCTCTCTGCGCCTGCGTGTCTGGCAGCACATGTGGGAGTGAAACGCGTGTGAACACGTTCAACTTCTGCCGATCATCCCTGTGTTTTGTTTGTGTGTGTGTGTGTGTGTGTTTATCATGATGGAGTCACAGATCTCTTTCTTCTTCCCTTCCCTTCCTTCCTTCGTGTCTCCCCTCTTTTACTATGAGAAGTAATGTGTATGGTTACTTCGGACACTGCAGCATCGTGGTCACCTGAAACGGATCCCGTGAATAGATGTGATCTGGGTCAACGCCCTTCATGCATACCAGTCACAGAACTAAAACAACCCTATTGGCTAGGAACGTGTCATGCTGTTGCATTAGGGACGTTTTGCATACCTGGGAGTCCTGATAAACGATTTCTTGCAAAGCCTGGAGATAACAGTGCTTTCTACGTGCATGGTCATATGTCATATAAAATCACATTCCATATGTCATATATACAGTATCCTGCTTATTCTTCACAAGGACCTGGTAAGGAACACTATTATTTCCTATTTTTATTACAAATTGAACAAACTGAAACTAGAGATTTTGTATTCATTCCATCAAAACAGTTCAGAGTTCGCTACAATAAAATTTCCTCTTGGATCACGAGATGATTTTCTACAGGAAATGATCAGAAATGTACACGTCCCTGTCCCCCACGTTGGCTGTTACTCAGGAGGCCCCGTCAGCTTCGAGTCTTTCAGCTGCCTGTGGGCAGACGACAATCCTCCCCCACTAACCAGGAAGGAGCCCCTCCTCTCAGGACCTAGCATTCCCCGTGATGGTGGCTTGGTTTGGAATGATGCGACCTGGCTCATTTTCGTGGTAGTTTCGTTTGTTTACAGAGCTATTGTGCCACTTCACATCTAAAATAATCTCAGGGTATACAGAAAACCAAATGGAAACCAGGAGGAAAGGCGTTGTGAGTGTGGACGTCAGAGACCATGAAAATGTATACATGTTGCAATTTTTGTACAGCGTTAGCAGAAGGAGCAGCATTTCTCTGCAAGCATCTCTTTTAACGCCACCATCCCAGACTTCCTCTTAGACATCTTATTGTATTATCATGCTCTTTTTCCTTCACATAAAAGGCAGTCACTCTATTAAGACTCATGTCTCCTATGTTAAAGATAAGCCCATGTCTATAACTGTATTTCGAAGATGCACTGAGGTTTTTAATGCCAGTGGCTTCTAGGTAATTAGGTTTTTTAACACCAATAAACTTATCAGCATAACAACCCCTTTCACAAAATAGAAAACAAGTGACATTTACATCCATGGGGCTCTGAAATTCATATTTTCCTGAGGGATACAGAGCCGCATGCTCTCTGGTCTTTTCTCTTGACAGGTTATAAATATTCTCAGAAGTAACTGTTTTGATGTTGCCTTGAAACCAGTGTGTGTGGGGCGCGGGGGAGAGAAGTAAAGAATGCTGGGCTCCGTGCACTTTCACATAAATTTCTCCATCGCACTTGACAGTTTAATTATATTGTTGTTATTTGCATTTCTCGGGTTACTTCATGCTTTAGAGTCCTAGCTAAGGGCTTTCCATAAAGTGATACTTCATAGTGTTCTTTGCTGAAGGAAATCTTAAGTTTCTTGTTGTGCTCGATAGACTCAATCACCAACAGCCAAATGCTCAGAACTCTGAAGCTGGTTAGAATCAAGCCGTTGGGGACGCCCCCGCGCGTGGTGTGCACAATGCACGTCTGCACGTCAGACGGCGTGCCGTGGCGCAAAGGGGCGGGGGAGGGACGGCCGAGGACCTTTAACGGGGGAAAGAAGCGGCTTCGTATCTCCACACAATGTGGGAAGGCTTGTAGACATCTCCCCCTCCAGCCACACTTACGGAAGAATTAGAAAACCGTTCGCCGTGTCCCATGTCTTCGGAGCTTTTCCGCGCTCGGGTCGGGCGCTAACTTGGGAGAAGCGGAAATTACTCAAAGGCGGTTCCTGGTCTTTCATCAGGGCTGCTGCCATCGCCCTCTGGTGGACCTCCAGGGACGGGGACCGTCACCCCCCACGAGCTTGTGCAACAAAACGGAAGACTCTGGTGTGAACTGGCCCGGCCACGTGACTCGGTGTGCCTCTGTGACCGGCCACGCTCACTGTATTGTCACCGTGCTGTCACTATTCGTGTGTGTGTGTGCGTGATGTTAAGAACGAAGCCTTCCAGGCCCTTTGCCAGCAGGTTCCCCCCTGGGCACGGCCTCAGCCCCGTCTGCGGGACTTGGGAGAAACCCCCGAGTTTCTGAATCGGTAGCCCTCAGTTGGGGCCCTGCCACGCTCCCGGGTGACAACCCTGACTGAGGGGAGTACCGTGTGAGAACGAGCCCTGCCCCCCAACGCTGTGGCTACACCCCCGTGCGGACGACTCAGTAGATCGGTGTTCTCCCTCCCCTTAACATGCCTCCTGAGCAGACGGGAAAATTAAGAATCCGGGCCTGTTGCCGCAGGAGCTGAGGACAGGCAGGGAGCCCGGTGTGTGCTGCTGCGCGTGGAGGACCAGAGGCTTTGGGACAGCACGCAGGGGTGCAGGGCAGGGCGGCGGGGCCGGACGGGAGGGAGGACTCGGTCCCCGAAGCCCACCAAGGGCCCATGTGGCTCACCTGGCGCCCCGAGGGCTGTGTACCAGCCCCCCTCACACCGTGGCCAGGAGAGTCACCCACCTGACGTGGCACACAACAGCGGAGCACCAGTATTATTTAGTCATGTGAGTAGAAACACACTGAAAACAGGAGGTCAGATGGAATCGAACACAAGATTTAAATTTATTAGGGAAATCCCGTGGTGGTGCTGGCCACGGTGAACGTGTCCACCAGTGTCTTCCTCAGGGGCCCCCTCCACCTCGGTGAGCTCATGCGAAAAGCTTCTTGTATCAATAAAGGTACAAACACAGAATAATTTGAACTCCTTAATGCCATAAAAAAAGTGAAGTAGAGGAGTGATTCAATTACAGAACTGTCAAGGCTCTAACGAACGCTGAGTTTGAACTACCAGCATAATTGAGGTCGAAGAATTTTAGTAATAATCGCTTAAAACTTTTATCTCATATACATGTAAAATAAACATCAATTTCACGAATGCCACCTCCAATCTGCAAGAATAGCAACATTAAATTAAAATGCTGTCTCTTGAAAACATAGGTGACATTGGTGAATATCTTTGCTACCATTTCAATTAGGAAGCCAAGAATATAATAATGTAAACAGTGTTCAACGCTCACACAGTACTCCATTTGCATTTGTGACAACATATAAAATAACTTGCTTTTCAACCAACAGACAAATACAAATGAACACACAACCCCTGAGAACCAAACTTTCATTCCTGAAGAACTTTAACAGATGAAGTGTTCAAAATTTTCCATATAATATCTCAAATACAAATCCTGATAGTATCCAGGGTCCCACAGGAAAAACGGCCTTTTAAAAGTAGTTAAAATATTGTTATGAGTGACATAACAGAGTGACATGCTTATGGTTTTTAATAAAAGATTTGGTACAGATGACCAGCTCATAAAAAGACGATACTTCTGCCGGACCCTGTATTTTAGGTTCATGTTTCATCTCCCCTAGATGAAATCAGGAATGTGTTAATAACTGAGGGATGATCAGTTCAACAAGCTAATGTTATGTAAACATCACTTAAAACTTCAGGAAAAAACCTATTAAAAATTGACAGTGTTTTAGAATGAATCTTGATCATTATATTTACTGTCCAACATGGCTGCAAATTCACGCAGTGATACTAGGCAGGTGGTGTATTTACATTATTAAGAATTCCACATCGTGTATCAGTGACAACTAAGCACTAAATGAAAGGTGTTCTTCTTGGTGGTGGTGATGCATATCCACATCTCCTAATTTAAATGTTTTTTTTTTTTTAATTCTGCATTCTAATAGTAAAACACATCTATATCTATAAGACTGGCAAACGTTAAAAACCTTTTGGTAGCGTCCAGGACTGGCAGGGGTAAGGAGAAACAGGCGGCCCTGGCGAATTCCACGGCTTCTATATAACAGGTCAGCAGTAACATAAAATTAAAACACACACATACACTGTGACATGGTAATTTTGCTGTGTATCCTAGTTTTATATGTATGTACATACAGATATTTGCATATGTACCGCATGAAATACATGCAAGCATGCTGATTCCAAACTAGTCGTAATAGGAAAGGGCTGGGAGAAACCACAGCCCGTCAGGGTGGAGCTGGTGACTGTCATACGTCACGTCTGCACACTCCCAGCTCCGTTTGGAGACGGCGGGAGACTCGGCGGGCCCTTCTGGAGGACAGGGAGGCAGCCCAGGGAGGGCGGGAAGCGGGTACGTCTTCAGTTTTACTTGCTCTGTAAATTTTCACGATGGACCACGGACACGAAATCCATCTACAAAGGCAAAGGACTCCCGTGACGTTTTGTCCACAGTCGCCATTCAGAGACACGGGTCACATCTGGGCTGAGGACCTGGCGTCTGCGCACATGCGTGTTCACGTACATGGGATCCTATCTCCATTCCGCCAAGGAGTGAGCGGAAGTTCAGAGGGATTTGGCCACTTTTCCACATCCTGGGGGACTTCAGTGGGGACTCCCCGAGGTGTATGGACTCCGCTTAACCCCAGAGCCTGCCGTCTCAGCCATCACCGGCACCGGCTCCTTAGACGTTAGTGACAACTAGGCCTCTGCGCATGCTCGTTCTGAACTTTAAACCCATTGCCAGTACACGTGGCCAAATTTCCCCTTTCCCTCTCCCAACAATGCACTGTTTCCAGAAAACTGGTGTCCCTTACAGTAAACACCCCCATTTAAAAATTCAGCTATTTCTGCATCGGGCAGAACTTCCAAGCCATTATCAGACCTATTGGGAACGTCCCCCCGAGTCACTGACGGTTCCGCTTTCTGACGTATGCTGCTTTTGCTTTAAAAACCTTGAAAACAACAGGTTGATGGTTTGGGTTATTACACACCGTCAGAGGAAGGGGGTCCTCGGGGGCAGAGCTAGAAACTGATAGTTTCCAATTCTGAACTCAGTTCGTAACTTAACAACTGCTTTTGAAGTGTGACTTTTATCAAGCCTCTTAACCCCTAGAAATTTCTTCTCTGAAAGGGTAGCTGCAAAATACACCTCCCTCTATGGGTTATTATGAGCCATCATTAATTAATGTTCTGTAAAGCACTCCGAGATTTGGTTTGAATGGTGGTGCTACATCAATACAAAGTATCAGTAAGCCACTTAAAAATCAAATTGTCACCTGCTCCAGGGACTCAGCAAAGCCTGTAGTTTGCTGATAATGAAGTTGGCTCTTGAGTATGTTTTTATTGAAGCTAGTCAGGGTAGAGTTTATTAGAGCAACATTTTAATAGGGCTGTTTGGGAGCCTAACAGAATCAGAGAATTGAGTAAATACTGTCAACTCCCAGTTGCTTGAACAGGCTAATTAATTTATGAATTAACTATGGTCAAAAGGGCAGGGGTCCCTTTACCTTACCAGGGCTGCCCAGGGGTCCGGGAGTGGCTGACTGCGGAGCCAGAAGCACCTGCTCCGAGAGCAGAGGAGAGGAGAGGCCACCAGGAGCCCTCCCGTGGGAGCTGGCCGGTGGGAGCTGCCTGGCTGCCTCATCCTCCCCGTGGTCCCTTCCTCCTGGGGACGGCCAGGGCCAGAGCCTTGATTTCAGTGCATGCACAGGAGAGGGAGTGAGGGACTGACTGGGTCTCAGCTTTCGTCAGCCACACTGCTAAATCCGAACATCCCCCACGAAGATCAGTTCCCGTCGGTCCACTGGGCTTCTGGGACGCAAAGCCACCCGTCTGTGAATCCGCCCGACTGTGCCCTCAGAGAGCAGCGTGTTGGTGTCACTTCAGCCTTTCTTCCACGACGTGCCAGCTCCTCCTGCCCCCCGTATAAGAACACTCCCAGGTTGTTACTACTAACGTCTCACAGAAGAGAAGAGCCAAGTGCAAGCAAGGTATTGAAGGCAATTTTTTTAGGAATAACGTTCGAGAGACAGTGTTGAACGTGACCTCCGGTCTGCCACCCTTCCCTGGCGTTCCGTTAGAGTCCGTGGCACGGTGGTGACACAGTCATTCCCCAGCGAAACGGGACGGCCTTGTCATCGTTCACGTGCTCACAGATTCAGCTCTGGTGGCGCAGGAGTCTAGTGTCCCCGCCGCTTCTAGATTAAGAAAGACGGGTTGAATTTAAGAAAACAAAGGTATTTTAAAAACCCAGTTCTCCCGAAAAGCGCACCTTACACCGTATCTGTAAACACTGAAGGACATGGTGGGCTTCAACCTCCTGGGGGAGTGCAAGCGGCAGGAAGCGGGGCGCACGGACACCGAACCTCAGAAGGAGGACCTATTTGAAATGAGTCACATATTGGAGAGGCACTTCTGGGAAAAATAACTTTAAAGAAATGAAGGATAAGTTACTTTTCAAATAGGGTATTTTATGGTATCGCTTTCTGTGGCCCCGGAGTGAGCTCTGCCCTTCTTTCCCGGCCGCTTCGTCTGTCCGGGCCGCTGGCGTGTGTTCGGATCGCTTCTGCCGGTTCCGGGAAAATGCTGCTGAAATCTTGCTCGGGTTGCACTGAATCTGCAGACCGTTTTGGGAAGTGTGGCCACGTTAACCATGTTAATTCTTCCTACCCACCCACAAAACTACCTTTTTTTGTCTTCTTCCACTTCGACCCTCCAAGCCTGGCTTTCAGGACACAGACCTTTCACCTCGGGGGTTAAATTTCTTCCTAAGTGTCTCCTTATTTTCAACGATCCTGCAAATAGGATTGATTCCTTTATATCTCTTCCAGACAGTTCATGGTTGATGTATGGAGATGAAAGCGACTTTTGTACATTGACTGTGTACCTGCCACATGGGGCCATCGCCTAGTCCTTGTGGGTACAGAGCTGCTTCTGTCCACAGCCAGGGCCCCGGCCAGAGGGCCAGCTGCAGGGTGTGGACCTGCCCCGCTCAGCCTTGGGCTGCAGTGGGCATTCAGGCTCTGCCTGGACCCCAAACGCCCCCGATGCCACTTGGTCTGTGCATGTTGTATGAGGAGAGGATGTCTTCTTCCTTGGCCATCTTGCTGACATTCTCCATTTACTTAAATAAATGTAAATTGCTTAAACTCCCTTTCAGAGAGACCTAGGTCTTCAAATAAGGTTCAGAATGCGTGCTCCTTACAATAAAAACCAGTACAAATGTACAGGACAATCCGAGATGTGTCAAGTACGCTGCGGGCCATGCGGTGGTCAGAGGAGGGCAGACGCTGTGACAGCTGGTGCATACGGGGACAGTTTCTGCTCCCAGCTCTGCTTTCCGCCACTGTTCAGACTGTCGTCGATACATTCTTCTGGGTGCCGGTGGCGGCCACGGTGCAGCTGAGCAGCACGCCCAGGCTACCCTCGGGCACAGGCAGGAGACACCTTCTGGGTGTTGTTTTAAATTCGCCGAGTCAGCACAGCCTCTATTTTGAATAATAAATCAAACTTTTGTTGGGACTACTGAAGACGCCTGCCCCTTCCAGACGTCTCACACCAGAGTACCCGAGCAAAGGCCAGAACGCACTTGGATTTGCCGGCGGTGCTAACGGACACGCCACTGCCCAGAGTGCTTTTGACCTTTGAGAGAGCCCCAGAAAGCATTCGTGAGGCCCCCGGGGAAATAAACACATTCACATCCTGGGATTTATTCTGTGGTCTTAAAAAAAATTAGAATTTGCTATGCCCAGCATATAAATTCACTTTAAATGATAACATTTTCTATTCAGCTTTCCTTAAGATTTTTATCTTCCAAAAAGAATTTCCAATTTTTAAAATTTCACTTTGATTCTTACTTCTCTGACTTGTGGTAATTACAGTGTAATATAATCTAGAAAGACAATGGTCTTGTTTTACTGTCCACCTCAGGTGTCAGAAACCATTCCATCTGGAAGCTGCCCAAAGAAGAAAAAGATGTGTTTTTTGGTTAACTGTTCAATGTCTAAATTGTAAAATAAAATAATCATGTGCACGCATCTTCCAAGATCAAATATGGTTGGTGTTTCTCTTCCTGTTGAGGTCAGTAGTGTGCACTGAGTGACGTGTGTGAGACTTCTGGCCTCCCAACTCCACTATAAATGGGGTTTCTGTTTATTAATTTTTAAATAGTTTTATTGGTCTTTGATAGGGATTTTTGAATCTGTAGATCGCTTTGGGTAGTATAGACATTTTAACACTGTTAATTCTTCCAGTCCATTGATAATGCGATATATTTCCACTTATTGGTCTTTGACAATCTTCTCATCAATGTTTTATAATTTTCATTGTACAAACCTCTTAGTTAACTTTATTCCTAAATATATTATTTTTCTTCGCTGTTATTGTAAATAGGATTGTTTTCTTAACTCTTAATTGAATAGTTTGTTGTTAGTATGTAGAAACACAACAGATCTTCTGTGCTGATTTGTATCCTAAAATTTTATTAAATTCATTTATTAGTTCTAACAGTTTTTGGATGGAGTCTTTAGGATTTCTCTATGTAATATCAACTCATCTGCAAACAGAGACAACTTTACGTCTCCCTTACTGATTTAAATGCCTTTTATTTCTTTTTCTCGCCTAATTGCTGTGGCTAGGACTTGCAATACAGTTCAATAAGAGTGGCTGGAGTGGGCACTCTTGTTGGGTTCCTGATCTTCCAGAAAGTTCTTTTCTACTTTTCTCCATTGAGTGTAAGCTATAGGTTTTTGGAAAATTTGCCGTGTATGACTTTCATTATGTTGAGGTACATTCCTTCTATACCTAATGTGTTTTAAGTTTTAATCATGAAAAACTGTTGGATTTTTGTCAGATGTTTTTTTTCTTTTTTGGCATCTATTGAGGTGATCGAATAATTTTTATCTTTCATTCTATTAATGTGGTTTATCACCGTTACTGATTTGCATATATTGAACCATCCTGTATCCCAGGGATAAATCCTACTTGATTGTGGTGGTTGGTCCTTTTAATGTGCTGTTGAATTTGGTTTGCTAGTATTTTGTTGAGAATTTCTGTATCTGTGATCATCAGAAATAGTGGTCTGTACTTTTCTTTTCTTGCAATGTCCACATCTGACACCAGCGTAATGCTGGCCTTGTGAATGAGTTTGGAAGTGATTCCTCCTCTTCAGTTTTTGGGCAGTTTACATGTTCTGACCTCTGGGGAGCTTAGTGATCACTCACTATGCTCTCATGTTCCTCCATGGGAGAAGTCGTGTGCCAAGAGGGTCTGTCTTGCACTGAGCAGTGCTGCCTTGGGACTGAGGTGATGCACATGAAGTGAAGCTATTCTTCTTACCCTTCCCAATGTGCCTTTTCTTGGGTTTTTGCTCCAACAATGTGCTATAACTTCTCCCCTGGACTCCTGGACTCCCACAAAAGTACTCTCATCCACGAGTGGCTATCAAAATCGATGTGTGTGGAGGAGGTGATAAAGTAGAAAGGTCCTATTCTTCCATCTTGCTGACTTCTCTGAAAAAAAAAAAATCTCATTGTAAAAAATACAAATGCTCAGCTTCACAAATATTATGGGTATAATAGCAATGGCTTTATAATTCAACACCATTCGTATGACTGTAATTTTCTTAAGCTCTTATTTTTAATATTACACATAAATATGCTGAATTATGTTAAAAAAAATAAATGCTTTCGCTTCATCTGCTAATGTCTAACTCCTTTCTTCAAACTGAATGAAATAGAAGTGCTTCTGAAGCTCTGACAGATATCACTATCAATATTTAGACATTATCCATACCCATCAGGCATTACTGTTACAGTAACAGGCAACTTCATTACAGGCTTTGGAAATAAAATATCTGGGTTTGAACTTGCCAAGGAACCTGCTATAGGACTGAAGTCATAACTGGAGGGGAGACATCATACAACTAAATGGTTGCTGAACGATAAAAGCAGAATGGCATTTGCCTATATAAAATATGACGTTACACTGAAGAGGAGGACAGAATTAAATAACTGAGTTCATAATAAATAACTGAAATTCACATCATCTTTCAAAAATACCACCTTAGTTTCCATGACATAATATTCACCTCCAACCTTGAAATTTTTCTTTCCAAACTTCCCTTTAAATCCTCACCGAGTACTTGAAACATTCTTTGGGCTCATACTGATTTAATTCTAACAAATTACTCTTAACATTTCTCTTTAACCCTTTTGGGAGATAATCTTCGAACTAAAAATACACAAATACCTGTGAAAACTTTGTGCAATACAGAAACATAATTTTTTCAAGTACATGCCTTGATAGGCAATAATATTTAGCAAATCAATAGTACATTGACATGTTTGAATCTCAAAGAACCATCAGAAAGCAAAATATTTAGCAACAAAATAAGCACTTAATAGGAAAGTATGCTAGAAAAATATGATTCTATTTCTATTTGAATTGTTTGAGTCATTTGCCTAAAGTTAAGGAAAATAAATAACAATTTAATAAAAATATTTGATTCATTTATCTGTATTTTCAAATGATTCATTCAGATTTCTTTCTACTTTGTTTTAGTTATAGGTGGGAGAACTTTACAATGGCTAAACAGCTAGTTTTTATTTTAAGCTTCATGGGTTCAAAAATACTTGAAACTATCGAATTCAAAAGGTCAGTTGGCATAATGTTCAATGTGTAAAATATTTTAAAATATCAGTTTATAGAAAAAATGAAAGTAACATACATGAATCCATCCAGGCAGCAGCAAAGACAAAGGAACAGGCAAGGGGCGGAGAGGAGGTAGGAGGACAGAGCAAGCACAGAGAGGGACAGAGCCAGCACAGAGAGGGACAGAGCCAGCCCAGAGAGGGACAGAGCCAGCACAGAGAGGGACAGAACCAGCACAGACAGGGACAGAGCAAGCACAGGCAGGGACAGAGCCAGCACAGACAGGGACAGAGCAAGCACAGAGAGGGACAGAGCCAGCACAGAGAGGGACAGAACCAGCACAGACAGGGACAGAGCAAGCACAGGCAGGGACAGAGCAAGCAGGCAGGGGAGGAGGAAGCACAGACCGAGGGACAGGAGAGGGAGGAGGGAGGCGGCGCCCTGGGATGCCCGCAGCACTACCCACCTAAGCAGTGGTTCTGCTTGCAAACAGGCCATTGACTCTGAGGTACAGCAAATACAAATCTCCGTCTTAGCCGAACGTGAAAAGTCTGGGCAGTCTGAACCCCACAGATTTTCTATTCAACTCTTAGCAGTTCCCGGTATAAACCATCACCTTGGAGCGCACTTAGTTGCAGCCCACGACCACGCCAGCCGCCCTCAGACCACCAGTGTGTGCTCATGGCCTCCCCTCCCTCTCCCCACCTCCCTCCCCCCTCCCTCCTCTAGCACCCGGGTATCAGCTCCGACCCTGACTCCTGGGGAGTGCTCCCTCGCCGGCCCTGCCCCCCCGGGGAAGGCTGTGTCCCCTCCTGGCCTGGCCGGCACCCTGCACTTGCACTGGGCGGGCCATCCGCAGACCCGGCTTCCGGAGCTCTGGAGCTCACTCTCCACCACTAAACTCTTAGGGAGCAATAAATGCTTATTTTGAGAATCCATGGATGTTAATTATTATGAGACTGAATGAGCAAGTCAAATTAGGAATTAAATTCTCTTTCAAGAAAGTAATAAAATTAATTATGCGATTACTTTATAGTGGTCGCATTTGCTTGAAAATCCCCAACATCTTCTGACACTTTATGGATTATCGACCTAGATTAACATCTAAGTGTTCAAAATGCACTTTCCGTGAAGTAGCCAGAGGGCTGTGGGTAAGCAGTCAGCGGAGTTCACCAAGTTCAAAAACAGGCCGGTTCTGTACAAAACAAGGTCCGAGGCTCCCGGTTCTGCAGCTGCTGCGCCCGCAGGAGCCTCTGGTGATTAACCTGAGCTCTGGGGAACCTCAAGTGTTGGCAAACATAGTTTCCATTTTAAATGTGCTATTTGAAGGGGCATTTCTGAGTAGAGGTCATGCTGTAGGGAAGAGAGGGCGTGTGAGCTCGACTTAGGCTTTTTATGTGGTCAGGGGAGCACAGCACGTTATCTGGGCAAGGACAGCTGGACCCCAAGTGCATCTGGAGAGCTCGCGTGAAGGCAGGACGAAACGTTGCTGCGTAATGATTTGGTTTGGCATGAATCAGCTGGTGGCCGTAAATTAACTGTTCAATTTCTAATATTAGGTATTACTTGGTTTCATAACATTAACCTGGGATTCAATGGAAGGAAAGGTTGGGTTGGCACCATGTGATATACATATGCAGCTAATTTTAAATCAGCTATTACTTCATCTAAGCATTGAATTGGTCTCAGCAATTTGAAGAAAATGGTCCCGAAGAAGAAGAAAACAGCACAAGTCCTCAGCTCCAGGGACGGTTTACTTCACTGGTTTTCACACTGTGGCCTTCTCCTCTCCCGGGGGCCAAGGGGACCCCTGGAGCTACTGGAAGGGCAGCCTCAAGGCAGGAACAAGTGAAGCACAGAAAAGGGAAGCTAAGCAGTAGGGTTTCAGGAACCTTCCGTCTGCTGCAACCAGGAGAGCTCAGCCTTCATCTCTGTGGACTGGGCCGCACGTGTTATTTAAATAAGAGATTGCATGGCTTGGGGACTTTGGTGAGAAGTAACATCGTTCATGGAAAAGTAATACAGTCTGGTTAAATCAGTATTTAAAAAAATAATAGCCAGTCACAGAATATTGCAGATCCCCTTATAAAAGTTACAGACAGAAAATGCTTCTTCTTCAGGGCCAAATGGCTTAAATGTGCTATTTAAGTGGTTATTTCAGTAATCCACATTTTTGTCCACTAGATTGCATGGATCATAGATCGGTATTTGGGGTTTTAACAAGTATGTATTTTGTTTATTGATATATTCTCTGGAGCTAGAAAAATACTCGGTGCAGAGTCAGTGATCATTAAAGTTCACTGAACTAATTAATAGGAATGTCAGTGTTTTTCCAATTTAGGCTAATTTTAAAAAATACCACGTTGAGAGCTGTGCTTTTAGCTAGCACATAGGATATATTTGCTTCTGCCAATATATGTAGTAACACCTCCAAGTAAAAGGAACTTTTGGTTTTAAGGTGTCAGGGCCGGCCACTCCGGTAGCATGTGTCCGTCATTGAGGGGGAAGTGTGTCCCAGGAGGTGACTTCGCTCAGTCCCTGCCAACATGAAGGGGCCGGCGTCATTCCAGCTACTCTAGACGTGCTTAACGTGCGAGCTCTAGTTGGCACTGGGGTCACGGGAGGAGGGTGGGCACCTGTAACAAGTCACCGCTCACGGAGTGCCTTAGGACGGCACGAACAGACTGCCTTCCAGGTCTGAAGCCTGCAATGGGTCTCCGCTAGCTTGAATCGAGGTGTCACCAAGGTCCGTCCTCAGCCTCTGTGGGATGACTGCCCTTCCCTGCTGCCTAGGCCTTCAGCCCCTGGTCCTCCTCTCCCCATATCCCAGAGCTAAGGCCTTCCTACACGGCCCCGCACTGGCACGACGCTCTCCTGGGCACGTGTGGACTCCACAGGGTCCACCCGGATTATTCCGGCTGATTTTAATTCACAATTATTTTAATATCACCTACTTAGCAACTGAACCCCCTTGCCCTACAACGTAACTTACTCCGAAGTTCCAGGCATGAGGACATGCATGACTTTCAGTGGGTTCTGCACGTTTCTTACGTTCTCGGCATTGCGTGACAAAGTCTGTTGTCGGAGCATTAGGATGTACGGTTTCAATGTCTTCTTTTCTGTCTTTCTCACTGGAATTTATCCTTGCTTCACAGATCATGTAAATTGTCCACTTCCTTGAGTGGACACATATAAAGGCGTATGTTAAATCAAAATATCTTTTGTGATAGTCGATAAACATATAGTTGACAAATTGTGACATTACAAATCTTTATCTGAATCACAAATTCCAAAAGCAAACTTGGACACTCTGAGCATTACTTTGATTTTCAAAATCTCCAGGGGGAACTTTGGGTGCACAAATCAGAAGAGATTGCACTGGGGCATTTTCAGCTGTGACAAACAGAACTTCCCTCCGTTCCTTTGGACATTGTTTAGAATGCAGTGGGACTCACTTTGCTGTCGTCAGCAGTCTCAAATGCCATAGGAATTTTTAAGTTTCTCATTAGTGATATACTGTAAAATTAATGAATACAGTTAATATAAAACATCAAATATATTTGAAATAATTCATTTAAAAATGTGTTCAGGATATATTTACAGTAAAATCATCTCTACACATTTTGGAGGAGAATACATGTAACTCCTACAGAAATATTTAGAACAAGTTGTTAGTAACTGCAAGGGGACACTCTTGTACTACACATGGGACACATTTCAGGAGGATTTGGCGTAATGTCATCCTTGAAAACCTTTTTAGATTCTTTAATGCTGATCGTATTTTAGACATTCTCTTAAACTAAAGCTCTTTTTGGATTTGATTAATCAATTCTAAATAATGTCAAGTTTTCTCACAACCAGGCTTATTGTTTTCTGTTGATTTTTTCATTTAATCAATAAGGCCAGTTAAAATTATTTGATCCAGTAAACCTATAATTTAGCTTTAATTTTGATTCACATTTAACTAAACAGGGATCTAAACTTGTAAATATTTTCAAAAATTTAGGAAACTTAGGGGTACATGCCAAGTAAGAGATGGAGCTTGAATTTAATCCAAGTTTGTCTCTAAACGCTTTACTCTTGGTCACGATGCACTCCTGCATGTCAGAATAAATCACATTTCTTTCAACACCCACTTACAATGACCAAATTAGGGCACCTAGAACTTTCCTGGGGATTCTTTACAACCATCATCTCCTGGGCTGACCCCGCCAGAAGTCCTCACACTTAGACACAGGGGCCTCAGCCGTCACCTGCACTGCGTTTGCTACTACACAGACTTCTCAACTTACGACACGGTTTCCCCCAGGTAAACGCACCGCAAACTGAAAACACTGCCCGAAGTCAAACTGCGTTTACTGCACCCAACCTGCCGAACACCGCCGCTTAGCCCACCCAGCCCTGGGCTCAGGACTCTTCCGTGAGCCTAAGTCCAGCCATTATTCTGCGTTTCATCTCAAGAGTCCCTGCTTGCTTCTCCTCCCCAGAAGCAGGGGACAGGGTGGGTGCTGGCAGATGGGATGGGATGCGAAAACACGAGGCACGTAGCCCGCAAGCGCTGGCACCGCGGCACACGGCCGGGCCGGTGGAGCGCCCCGTGGACCGTGGCGCTGGTGGCTCCCGGCCGCTGTCCTGTGTCCCAGCGCAGTGCTGCACTACCTGTCACCAGCCGTGGTCTCCACCGAACGCTTATTGCTTTCACACCTTCGTGAGGTCGAAAGATCGTAGGTGGAACCGTCGTCGTTCTGCTTTGCATTGTGCGACGTCTGAGTCACAGCGGTGACCTTTCACTGTCACTCCAGACCACGGTGAGAGTATATGGGACAGTCTCTGTGCAGGTTAAGTGCCACTGTTCAGCTGATTTTGTAAGTGATCTGAGACCAAAGTACTGAGTCCGGTTCGGACACCCCCAGCGTGTTACAAGGCCACGACTCCATCCCTTCGCGCCTGACCTAGAACTACCCGATGTTAACGTACAGGGAGGTGTGCTTAGAACACCGGCTCTGAAACAGGCTACCTGGGTGCTTTCATTTTCCTGCATCATTAATGTCCTGTGCAGAAACCCCGCGAGCCCTCCCCTGCCCTCACCAGCACGACCGGGGGCGCACGGCAGAGCTGGAGGCGCGGCAGGGCCTGAGCCCCCTGCCTGGTGGCATCCCCACCCGGCAGGCTCGGACACTTGGCCCCTCGGGGTTCGCTCCTAGATCACGCAGAGGCTCCTGGCTTTTCCGAGCGGTCCTGCGCATCATCGCCCATACACTGCTCAGAAGCCCCAGGCCGATCACCCATCAGGAGTGAGTACGCGCCGTGGCTTCTCAGTGAGCCCGAGACGGGCTGGGGCCCGCTAGCTGCGCGCCGGGAAGCGCTCCTTCGTCGCTTCCGGTTCGTTGTCCTCGGCGGAGCGTGCGGGTGCTGGCGGGCGTCGGCCGCAGGGGACTGTCAGGAGCGGCGAGTACGTTAACGTTTGCAGAGCATTTCGAGCAAAGCCGGGCGCACACCCAGCGCCCTATCTGATTGCATTTACCCTTCATTTCCCGTCTCTCGTTTTTTGCACCCAGTTATTTCCCATCTCATCTCCATGCATCCCAGTGTCCCCAGAAGTCACAGTCTTTCTCAGAAAGGTGACAGAATGATGTCTGTAAAGCACAACGCCCAGTGAGGTCCACACGCGGGCCCTGGCATGGGGAGCCTGACGTGTTCAGGGGGAAGACGAGGCACACAGAGGGACCCCCAGCATCTCTGAGGCCCTGTGCAAGGCCCTGAAGTGAAAGGTGCGGAGGTCAGGGCCCGGAAGGTCTGTTTCTACCGCGATTGTGACTCAGTGCTATTCACAGTAGAATCAAGATAGCAGGAGGAGACCTGCTGAGAAGCAACTCCGCTGTCCCCCCCACACGGGGGGCCGTCACAGCCCCACCTGAAGGGCGTGCAGCCTCCCACCCGGCCCGGTGCCCTAGACGCCGCCCGCGAAGACAGGGTTCTGCTGCCCAAGACCGTGGCTACGTCCGACACGCGCCGAGAAAGCGACGAAACGACAGAACCAACCACGTGTGACCTAGCTGCTCACCTGCCCTGCAATGCCTCCACAGCGCAGCCCCGCCGGACAGCATCAGAGAGCACCGCCCCCGCCGTCCCCAGACTTCACGGACCCCACGTGGTGAAGACTCATTTTTGGCCACTCCCAAAGAATGAGTTCTCCTTGGTTCCCCTGGCTGTGGGCTAACTCCTGCTGTTCTTCTCTCACCTGTCTTAGATTCTCATCACTTCTTTCCACAAACCTTTTCTCAGTTTCCTGTGAATCCCTCGGCTCATGGTGACCAGCCCTCACCCAGTGAGAGTGACTGGGGTGATGTGACTCATCGACACCGATGTCCTGTCTCCTTTCTTTGTGTCCCGAAGTGTCAGCACCGTGCCTGGCACATACAGAGCTCTTAATATATGTTCATTCAATGAAGGGACAAATGTCAGGAAGAACAAAGTGCCACAGTCTTTGTTTAAAGTATAGAAACACCTTCTAGGGTTGGCATGGTGACACAGGGACCAGAAACTCCTTCAAGGAAGGCGTGGCGGCCCCAACTTCTGAGACTGCTGTCAGCACCTTCAGAGAGGTCGTTAGCTACAGAGCACCACCTCACCAAGGTCATGGCCCTTCCAGGGTGGCCCATATCCAACGAGCATTTAACACAGCACAGAAAGGTCCCACCATTGTGGCCTCACTCTCATGTCACCAGGACTGCATCTCAGCTTCTCCCTGTTGGACTCTACATGCTTCCCGTCTTTTCTGCAGAGATGGTCCCAAGGACACTTCCTCACAAGCTCCTGACAATGAACTCGGTCTCAGTCTGCTTCCTCCTAGAGAATCTAACCCCTTGCGACTCAACAGAGAAACCTATTTTTCTAAGGTGAGAGCACACACACACACACACACACACACACACTGTGGCATTTCTGAGCCCCAAACAGACTGTTTAAGCTCAGGTGTACGGGCATCCTTAATGATCGATGGCTACTCGAGGGATTAAATCCATTCTTTTATTTATTTATTTATTTTTACTAAAAAGTGAAATAGGAAATAAGTAAAGAAGTAAGGTTACAAGGGAATTTAATGGAAACATTTTTCTTCCAAATACTTTAGTTCATCTAATTGTTTCCATTTATCTTCTTGACTTCTTTCCTTCGAATAATGACACTGAATGAGCAGTGGAATTCTCATTATGCAGCCATGCTCTCAGTCCATGCAATATTCTTATTATTATCCACTTAAAAAATCTATTGGCTCTCCCTGAATTTCGTAGCCAGAGGATAATCTAACCCATGGATGTTTTTCCCCATCACATGAGGCCAGTAGACATTCAAGGAATGTCTTTATCACAGAACTTATTAAAACTAAAATCTATCAGGAATTAAAAGCGGGCCTCTGATTCATAAGGCAGTAACCGTACAGGCTGATTTCTACCACGGCCGACAAGAGGAAGCAATCTCTCTCATTAATGGCTCACACATCAACTACAGAAGACAGATCCAATGGAATAGTTCTTGGTAATGTGTGACTGTCGTTACAAGTGGTATCTGACGTGAATCCTGTGGCACGAATAATGTTATAAAATTAAGTGAAAAAATCCTACCTTTGGCATGGTACGGCAATTCCAAAATGCGGAAACAACCATGTATTTTTTAAAAATCTATGCAAGTGGCTTTAGACCAGAGAGAACTATTTCGTCTGAAAAAGGACTTTACAAACTGTTCTGGAAGTCACGTCGGGCATGGATGAAGTACGGACTGCAGCGCCCCAAGTTCTGAGGACAGGAAGGTGGACGTACAGGTGCATTGCGGGGGCACGTGGGGGTACGCGGGGGTACGTGGGGGTACGCGGGGCACGCAGGGGCACGTGGGGGCAGGGGGGTCTGAGAGAGCGGCTGGGCCTGTGCACTGAGGACGCTGTGGCCAGGAAGGGGGCCCCTGAGGGACACGTTCAGTCGCCGGGCTGCAGGCCAGCCTGTCCACGAGACACGTAACGCGAGCCACAGACGTGACTTCACCTTCTCAAGTACCCACCATAGAAAGAGGAAAAGGAAACAGGCGGTATGAATTGCAGTGACATCTTTTTAACTCATCCCGTTTGAAATGTCCCTTCATCATGAAATCAAAATGTAAATTAGTAGCTTTATAATATCGATCCAGTGTTCTCACACGGAGAGCGCGTGCCAGTTTTCGCCAGCACGTTCCAAGGGCTCCGTAGCCACCGGGGCTGCGGCCGTCACTGACACAGTGCCTCTGCGGGGCTCCCCGCGGCCGGCCGCGCTGCCCGCCGTGGTCCGGGTCCGGGTCCGGGTCCGGGTCCGCCCCTGCAGCTCACTCCCCGCCGCGTGGCAGCGTCGCCTGTACCCTGCTCCGTTCTAAAGGAACGAAAATGTCATCTGTCTCGTACGTGCTATTTTCAATGGTTTTAAAAACCAGTTTTTTAATATTTTTGATTAAGTGGCATCGCTTTACTGTACAGGGTCCTCGAATATAAATATGTTATCTTCCTACCTGTTGAAAATGGTTTTGAACCTCGACCTCTGTCGTCTATTTGGGGTTCAGCTGAAGATATATCACACAGGCAAGAGGTGCGTGCTCGCGGGGTCATGTTACTTCCAAAGACTCACGTCTGCGGAAAAGCGAGTCCGAGCTGCTCAGCTGGTTTTAGACGGCTTGGTCCTCCGGGGTGGGACCGGACGGGTTTTCCAAAGGTGTGTTCTGCCGGTGCGGGGCAGGTTAGCACGGGGCAGGCGCCCGGGAGGCTACCGTCTGTTTTTCCGAAATCCGCATCGTTCTCTGCACTTGGCTGTGGTGACACGCGGGGACAGCAAAATGCAGAAGCCACTCGGAATGGCCCTGGGAGACTGAGCCATCACACTGCTCAGTCGCATCGTGAGGAAACAGAAGCCACAGACCCGTGTGTGTGTGACACTGTGACCGCTGTCCTGCGCGTGTTACTGTACCGATCCGTAGTGCCTGGCAGGCCATTGTTGTATGGCGTCTTTGTAAGACACTGGGATACAATGTTTGTGGTAAAGATTAACATCCACATTTTAAAGATGAGAAAACAGACTTGCGAGGTTGGAAACGCATCCAAACCACGTGGAGGAGGAAGAATTCAGGGCGATACAAGACACAAAGAGAATTCAATGGCAGCTTTGCTCTTTCAAACCCTTGTATTAAGGACAAAGGTGATTCACAACAGGTTCGGGCTTGGGGCCATCAGGAGACTCTGGTGGTTTAGCACAATGAGTATCGAGCGTGACTGTACCTATCTTACCTATTTGTCCTGGGGTTTCAATGACAAAGCAGGTTAGGGACTGACCTGAAACGTACAGAGGTGCCCTGAACGGCGCGGTGCTCCTTACCTGCGCGCCGAAATCAGAGGACTCACAGGAGCTAATAACCGCTCACACTCGTGGACTCTGTTTCCCCGTCGTGTCAGGATGTTCCAGCAACTCCCCATGGAGACATCAGTGCGGTGACCCTCAGTGTGAATGTGGTGACACAATCAGCACCGTCATTACGCAGGCTCCGTCTCACGGTCTCGCGCAGCACATGTGTATCGTGACATTTCTCGACGAGAAACAACACGTAGATATTTGTCTCAGAAACACCATGACAATTACCCCATTCTTCTCTCATTTAAAAAAATAACTGTTGTCATAGGGACGTTGAATCACCATAGAAACGAGAAATCACGGGTGCCATGCAGGCTGGACACGGTACACAGGGCACAGTGACGTGCGCAACGGGACACACGCACAATTGGGGGAAAGCCGGCGCCGGACGAACATTGTCCCCCGAGCTCACTCCCTTCGCGGTGGCCTTGCGTTCCCACGCAGCACCTTCCTGGCCGGGGGCTCGGAAAGGTCTGCTCCTCTCTCGGCCGAGAACACGCGTCTCACGCCACCGCCGTGGCCACCTGCGACTCCAGGAGAGTGCGCGCTCCGGCGGTTCAACTGCACCAGCTTCATTGTATTTCAGTGCAAATTACTCTTCATTTTGAAATGCATATTCTTCACCTTATTAAACAGATGATTCATTTGAAACAATAACGGTTCGTGTAGTTCGGAATGGAATGAAATGTGATTGCTACGCCCGAATAGAGGCGCCATGCGCGGTTGCACGGGCACTTCTGGGTCTGACCCAGGGCCCTGCAGCGCGAGGGGCCCTCGGGGCTCCCCAGTTCTTTGCGAGGCTGGTTCTTTCTCGGCCCGCAGGCTCCATGACCATCCTGTCCCATCTGCCTCCTCATTACCCTCAACCACATAATCAATATTTATTTTATTGGGAGCATTTATACCGTTTCCTGCCGCTAGAATGCAGGCCCTCAGGAGGGCGGGGGCTTCCAAGGACCTTCGCCACCAAATTCTCGAGACCAGGACCTTGCCTGGCCCTCTGAGAACATGTGTGAAGGAACAAATGGTGACCTAGAAATCGTCTTTGATTATTTTCAAGGCAATACTATCAAAAGTGCTAAGTATTAGTCAAATGGTTTTTCTTTGTTTTCTATACAACTCAAATGCAAAAAAATACTTTTCATGCATTTTTGTGTTCTAATTAAGTTAGTCATTAGACATTGATATCCAAAAGCATTCACTTCCCAAATAATAGAATCACTTTTAAGTTTCACATTAATTTTAAGGGCTACAATTTAGGTTTCTCTATAGTTTAAAATTGATCGTAAAGGTTTAGATGAAATTGACTATAATAAAAATGATTATTGTTTTTAGACTTCTTCCTTCTCAATAAATTTTGTCCCATTGAACATTTTCCTTTTTTCAGTGAATTCCAAGTGAAGAATATGTTTTTTCTATTTTTAAGGAAACACAAATATCTTTATCATTTAGTTTTCCAAGAAACGAAAACAACCTGGTGATGGCGTACAGAGCAACAAGAAACAGTGGGGAGGTCCAGGGAAACGGAAACCAGAACCGCCTCTGAGAACGATAACACGTGGGCCACACCTCAGGGCACCGAGGTGACCGCGACGTGTTCTGCATGTTACATTCGTCATGACGGACTCTCGGCACCACCTGGAGGGGACATGCACTCCGTGGCGTCCTTCTCTGTCCCTCCTACACGGAGTCCCAGTGGGCAGGACCCACACTTTGAACCCACCCGTCTCCTCTCAGGACACAGCCCGGGAGTGGGCACCGAGTGGACCTTCAGTAAATGATTCAAGTGTACGGATACAGCTTTAGGCTAAAAAGTGCAGCTTTTCATTAAGGTGTTGTTTACAAAAAATACAGTAAATAAGGTATTGATAATCAACAATGCCAGTCTTTGGAGACCATATTGCTTTCACGTTAAATCACTTGGCCAAATTATTATAATACTAGGCCACAGATTAAATTCTTATATAAGCTAGTTTATTTCAGTCTTGGTTTGCCTGGTCAGCCATATGATCAAAGAATCCTTGGCAAGAGAGAATATATAATTTGTAATTAATCGATCTCCTTCACTAGAAAAACTAACCAGCATAACAATTTGGTGTCAGTAGGTTTATCTTCCTATATGAACTGTAAATCATAAATACAATAGCAAGCTGTCACTGCCTCAACTGCAAAAACCCGTATCAAGTGTCCATTCTGTGCAGTGCCCTGTACAAGATGCAGAAGAGACCCAGACGTCAGTGTGACCATTCCATCACTCACTAGATCGTACAGCCTGGCCGCGGTGACAGGCCTGTGGACTGGGTCTAATGCTAACGGGGGTAAGAATGGAGTCAGCCGAACATAAAGGGCTTTTCTGGGGAAAATCAGGGAATGGTGCGGCTGGTTTACCTAACTGCACGTGAGGTGTGTTCTGAGACAGACAGACTCAGGTACAGCAGGAAGGGAGGGACGGACGTCCACGCGGAAGAAGAAATGACCACAGGGACATGGGTATGAATTCCGATGGAACATCAATAACCTCTTAGCTCGACTGTGGCTTAAGTTCAAATAGAAAACCTGAAGATGTCATTTGTACAAGGATCACTTGAAGGCCATACCATGAAATCTGAAGTTCAAGTTCTTAGTAGCAAATGGATGTCACAGTAAATTTATGATCACAAACCTCAATTCTAATACATACTGTCAGTCTACTCACACTCGTCACACCAACCACTTCAGGGCTCGTGTTAAGTACCCTGAAATGTACGTGCTTCTTAGCCTTAGCCAACAAGCCCACTTCTCACGCACACCCCACACACACCCTCCCA